>VWYI01005562.1:845-10930 GCA_013399455.1 Anthoscopus minutus
TTTGCAAACATACAGGCAAAAACTATAAAAAGTGAAATAACATAAACTGCTGCCCCCTCCCTCAGGCAACACAAGAACCTGTAGTTAACCCCTAGGGTAGCTGTCTCTGTCAGGTGGTAAATGAACAACAACTTTCTCTATAAGGAGACAGATTAGATAACTGTCCAAATTTCTAGTCCACATGAAGACTAAATAAATCACTTAAACAATGACTTAAGGAAAGGTATGTTTCCTTGAAAAACATATTAAAAACTGGACATTTCTAAATTTCAGGTTATCTCCAGGCCTTCAAATGCTTTCTGTTCTTAAAAGCATGTCTGTTCTGCAGTGAATTATGCATGACTAAAAACTATTGTTTTTGCAAAACACATAATAAATTGTAATTCTAGTGCACAGCAAGTGGCCTAGTCTGCAAAATCCCTTAGTGATCAAAGAGGGTTTTCCAATATTCTTAATGGCCTCCCTAAAAAACAGATTCTGGAGTAGTTGCTACGACAGCTGCAGGCCCAGCAGTCCTCTCCTCCTCTTCTGCCCACCCACAAGTCCATCCCAGAGAGAACCCACAGCACTGGAGAGGATGCATTGAGGCAAGGAATTGCTTATGCTTCTTCAGTAGCTAATACTGTCAGGATCTGTTCTTCTGCACGGGATGTCGTTGGGCTTGACACTCAGCATTTGCTTTTTGGAAGGTGCTGTATGTCAGATTACGCTTTGCACTGTAACACAGGCTCTTCTGTTCACTGACAGGCACACAAAAGTTTCAGCTTTTCATATGCAAAACTGAAAAGTCTAAGAATGCAAAAAACCGGCAAGATGAACTTTGTCAAAAGGGTTTATATGCTTTAAGTAAGAGGCAAGGGCACATAATGCTTCAGAATTTCAGGGTTCAAGTTACGAGAGAGCTAAGGAATCGCAATCCCCTTATTCAAAATATAACTGTATATACCACACATGTAGTGACAAATTATACACACATCTCTTGCAGATAGTCATATAACTTGTCATCTATTTCTTGTCCAACTAGCACTCGTACTTCCAGACTTGCCTGTTTCCTGTGAGATTTCCCTGACAGCTTTGTGCTGCAAGTGGTCCTCCCTGCTGTGTGTCTCCCTTAAGGGGTGGCTTATACCTCCTGTAATTCAGTCGCAGTATCTGCTACACCACTCTTCGGCTCTGCCACTCCCTGATGGTTTAAACTGGCTGTTGGGCTTGATGTAATAGTAAAAATCCTGTAGATTTGCAAATGCAAATTATAGTTCTGGTAACACACCCTCTTCTAAAAGCTAAAGCCTTTACTTTTTTTCCTTATCTGAAGGACTGTATGAAGTACAGAAGAACATTTATCACTGTGTTAAAAGCTTTGCCTTCACACTTTAAGGGTAAAGGTGCAGTTTCTAAGCAAAACTATTTAGTAATCAAAGACAGCTTTTAAAAGAAACTGTATAGGGTTTGTGTCAAACATGCCCTAGGCAGAAGTCTAAAAATGAATTACTTTCTTCCCTAATGTAGGACTTGGGTGATAATAGAGCTTTATAAAGGCTTCATGTACTGATTTAGCCACTGGTCTAAATTTTGCACTTGCTGCACCATAAACATTGTTGCTCTGAATGTAATTACTTTCTAAATTCTGGTTCAGAGAAAAAGCAAGATCCTCTGTTTTGCTTTTTATTTTGCCCTTAGTTTAAAATTAATTTGCACAGACATTTTTTCCCCCCACATTAGAAGTATTAGAAATCTATTTTCTGCTTTTCTTCAAAACATGAAATTAATCCTGCCCAAACCCCCACCTGTAATCATGATATTGCACAGACTTCTGTTTGGGACATATATAATTAATTTGTTTGACAGCAAACACAAAAATTCTACCAAGAAGCATAAAATTTACACTTTGTAATTACTTATTATTCCAATGACTGCACTAAAAATTTATTCAAATAGTAGCTTTTTATATTTTTAATCAATATAGAGCACAATCATAAGCTTGGATAAAGCTGTTCTAAAAGGTACCTTAGTTTTCATGAGAAATACATTAAAAAGACTGCTGGAAAAGGATTTGATTTCTTTTTTTGGTAAATACTAGTGAAATTTAGGATTACCTTCTCCTTATGAAAAAGTTTTCTTCCTTCATCTTATTGCTTCTAGAGGTATTCTTTTTTTTTTCCCATAAATAAAAGTCTCTTACAGACCACCGGTTTTGATTCTTTCTTCTTTTAACATTGTTTTATCTGCTGTCACTAATGTGCTGATATTTCCACCCATATCTATCCATTGACTGGTTTATGCAAGCTACTTTGAATCAACCTTTTGTCCCCTGCTAGCCTCTGACCATTTCTACCTGCTGGCTCTTATTTCCCTGGAAAAGTTACGGAGAAAAATCTCATTTTCTTCACAGCCACTTGAACCACCACCTTTGGATGGATGTTTATAAGCAAAACAAACAAGCTGATATATGATCATTGATCTCTCATCACTACTTTGATCTTGAACTTCTATTTACGTATTTCTATCTCTTACCTATATTACTCATATTCACCTTACTAAAGTCTTCTGTATTACCTCTCCTTTCTCTTAACAGCAAAAAGCTGGTATATATCATCAGCTCATCTCAGTCAATATGAATATTATCACTCAAAACAATCTCTGATTTTCTTCAGCTAGAATTTTATTTATTCTCCTCATTAAATTCTCTGTAGCAGAAAAAGAAAGTTATTTTCTCCCTTTTCTCAATACTAATGTGTCTTTGGACATTTTGTTTTTCCAGTGATATTCATTTGCACTTATAGTGTCCAGGTTGCAGTTTAAAAAGTTTTATAGTTAAAAATAATGTGGCTAATTAACAAATCAGTGCTTGGTTATATACATTTTATTAATAATACTGAACTATAATAATTTAATTTGGAAAGTCAAAAAACTTATCACTGCCCATGGTGCTTTCTTTCGCAGAAATATTCTTCTCAAGTTAAGCAGTAATGTCAGGATTGTCTCCTTCATTTATTTACTTAATTTTAAGTTCTGAGAAAATTGAAAATGTTGCTGCTAATTAGAATAGCATAGATCTGACTGGAAAAGCAAGGTTTACAGAAACATGCGGAGCTTTTAATTGTTGCTTCAGGAATCTTAAAATACAATTAATTTTATTTCTTTTTTGAACTTGATTTTTATTGTCAATGTCACTTGAATTGCTGTACCTTAAGACTGAGGTACTACAATGTGTTTTCAAGTCATATCAAAAAACCTCACTAAACTGGTTTTTCCCCCTATTTCACTATTTTCCCTAATGATACTATTGCACATATTTCTTACATCTATTAAGAGAGAAGCCTATCAGGTTGAAAGGTTCACAAGAAAATTTCAATTTGCTAATCAGGCTAGCTAGAGGCTACATGGAATAAGCACACAGAAACTGCCTCATAGTAAATAGCTGTGTCACCATTTATTTTACGATCAGTTTGGGTTTATTGCTCTAAATGTACCTCAGCAGTCATGCTGAAGTCTTCAAAAAGAAAAGAAAGTCAAACAGAATGCTGGTTTCACCATAGAAAAAGTAAGGAACAATAATTCATCGTGGTAGATATCTGCAGCTCTGGTCCAGAAAAGCCATTTCTTAATCCTTCTGGCAAAGAAATGCATGCACTAATGAATCCATACTTTTGTGTTTTTCCTGACGCACATGACACTTAGGGATCACCAATGCCAGAGTACACACAGGACAGAAGCTTTACTCTAAATATTGCTTTAAAGTCTTTAAAGTTGACCTTAATGCTTCTGAGATGATTATTAGTCTGATTTAGGAATCATCCTGCTCTTCTTGTTAAGAGTATAGTACCAGATCCAGGGTGAAGCTATTCAAAACTTTCCTCCATTAATTAGATAACAAGAGTTTTAATTTTGGCCTTGGCATGATTATAATGATTCTGCATTTAAATGACATATTGCCTCTCTGGAAAGGAACTTGTCTGTCTGTGGACATGGAGGAAAAGTTTGTATGCATACACAGGCCAAGAGACAAGAGAAGCTACTATTCTGGGAAGCTACAATGCTCCTCAAAACACATGATAGACAATAGCATGTGGCCACTAGTAGAAATAACAAGTCCTGAGAGTGGTGAAAGAAATCAGCTTTCTTCTAGTTAAAGGTTCTTGGAGTAACAGAAAACCTGACCCATTTTTCTGAAAGCAAGCAATCAGGCCCTAGGGATCAGGATAGGGCAAAGGCAAAACAGGAAGTTTTGACTGGGAATAACATGGTGGAGTAAGCCTTCAACAGACTTTCCCACTCATTTCATGGAATCATTTAGGTTGAAAAAGACCTTTAAGAGATTTCCTCCTCTTCTTTCATTTAGTTTCCTGAAAGAAGGAGGTTCTGTAAGAGAGCATTTACACTTGAAATTAGAAGATGGTTATCTGGAGTAAGACTTTGACTCTTTCTTCATATGAGTAATGGATGATTCCCAATGCTCTGTCAATTCTATTCTGAAGGAGCCATGTTAAATATAAGAAAACATCCAGAAAGTTTCAAGCCTGAAAGAATACCTAAAATTTTTGTACTGTGGGGCCAACTAACCGGAAGACCTGGAAAAAATCCAGTATGAAAAGGAAAGCATTGTCTTTCATTAAAAAAAAAAACACAAACAAAACAACAAAACAAAAGTTATATAAAGTTCAACAGTCTTATTGCAAAAATACCATTCTACCTTAATGTAATAAATTAGATATCTAACTGGTCCCTGCTATAAAAAACCCAACCTTCTTGTTAATCCCGAAAATTATTTCATATGGTGATGTTTCAGTCTCCATGCTGGGAAGACATGAATCTGTTTACCAAATCACAAGTGCTCTTTCATAAATCTGCCAGTTTCATAACTTGTCTTTTTTCTCGTTTAATAGTTGCTCAATTTCTATTCTGAAAAGCCCTTAAACACAAGGCCTCTCTTTCCAGATGATTATGCTACATGTGTTAAAAGGCCCTTCTAGAAACTACAGTTTACTCTTATCAGCATAATCCTTCTGCTCTCCATGAGAAGAGGCCATAAACAACCTCTTTGAAATTAAGAAACACAATAAAATACTCCATGGCATTCTGGAGTTAGTATTTCCACAGTGTAAGATTTCTTACTAGGATTTCTATCACAAAGCAGTCAAATGATAATAGTTTGGCCTAACTAGAATTTTAAATATGGTGTTATATGAAATTTGTCTATATTTTCATTTTTTCAGGCTTGGTCAACCATGCACACACTAGAAATTACTTCAGGTGAAAAAAATATCAAAGCCAAAATTCAGCTAAAATTGCTTTCTTTTAAAAATAAGCACATCCAGAATCACACCAAACTTACTAAAACCAAACTTACAATAGCTTTTAAATGCTGATTGGGTATGAGAAAGAAATTTGACCAGGCTGCATAGAAAGGACTCAGAGTGATTAAAAGAAGCTCTCCTCTTAGTTAAACAAAAACTTAATTTTACATAACATGTCAGGATTTTCATGATGTAAATCAAAGAAACCATTAACTTGAATTTTTAACTATTGGAGCTTGGATTAAATAGTAACTCAGCTCACTGGTTAATGCAATTACTTGCATTTGATCTGGGAAGACCCAAATCAAAATCAATCTGTAATCAGCCATAGATTCAGCTACATGAGGAAAGTCGCTTCCTATTTCAGTGTGGATCTCCTCCTAGTTCTCACCAGAAGTTCTATCAAACACCCTCAGTGTAATACCTTCAAAAGAAACTTTCCTGAAATGGGTACAAATCCCTTATAGTGTAATGAAGCAACATTTTCTAGTGAAAACTCTTTTTCCTGAAGATTTTTAGTCATATTACTTTAGCTCCTGTGTTATCCAGGTTTTTAATTGAATGCCGCTTTTAAAACAGCTATAATTTATAATACAATACATGGTAATAACCTAGACCAGTTTGGAACTTCAGTATCAATTTTTCGCAAAACTTTTTCAATCCTTTACAAATATGGTTAAAACACTTGAACAAATCATGCAAATCAACAACAAATCAGGCAAATCATGATTTCACCAGAATATCACAATCAAAAATTGATGAAGTCTTCAACACAAAATTGTTCTTTTTTATCTTGAAGCAAAGTCTACTTTAACTTCTTGCTAAACTAGGCTGAAGTCTTCCCAAATCTGAATCCAAACTTAGAATACCTCAACCTTAATTTTATGTATTATGTGGTTAATAAGTTAGTCTGCTCTTCATAGTCTGCTCTTCATAATACAGCACACTTGCATTTCAGTGACAAGTATGGGAAATTATTTCTTTTCCGGCATTTCCACTCATATCATAATTTCTAGGGGTGGACCTTCAGATTTCCTTTTATCTACTTTCACCATAGAATAGAAAAGCAATAATGCCCATCTTTTGAAGAAACTGAAAGCCTCTCCTGATCTAAGGCTCACAGACTAAAATGTTATTTTCTTTTTCCAGATACTAGAAGATACACTGCAGCTTCCAGGTTAAGAGGAAGAATCCCAAATAATTTTCCTATCATTCTTCTGTGTTGAGATAATCTGACAACAAAACCTGCTGCTACAGCTGCTAAACATACTTAATAATGCCACAAATACTGCAGATCAATAATGCAATGCTTTTTATATTTCCCAAGCCTTTCTCATTGATGAATGAGTGCAATTGTTTTTTTAATCATTACGAGAGATCTTCAGGGTTACTTTTCTTCATACCAGGTCTTCATCAACACCTGGGTACCGCATCTTTCTTTCCATATTGTTGATCACAACATATTAATTTCTAATTAAATATATTCAATTAAACATGCCTTCAACTATCACACAGCTTCATATTTCTTATGCAATTTGCATAAGGACTTAAAGAACTTGATGCCCAAAGGGTGCTTTGCCTTTTTGTCAATAGCCTGAATCTGCTGGAAGAGGCAGGTGTACTTATAAACTCCCAATGTTTGGTTTATTATCATAGAGTATGATGTGTCACACACACCACACACACCACACACAGCAACAGTATTATGTGTTGGACATACAGGAATATCTCTTCAATACAAAGCAGTTTTTCTGTTTAATGCTTTACAACGGGAAAACAGCAGAACATTTTCCAATCATTTTAGCAGCAATTACAGTAACTGGATTATCAATAAACAATGAATGAAACATTTCTCAGATCTGCTGATATTTTCCTACATGAACAGTCCTGTTCTTTACTAGATACGGTTTGGCTGGGGGATTTTTGAAGGGTTTGTCATTTTTTTAACAAAAAAAATTTGCCATATAATGATTTGCCACTGGCCCCCTATTGTGTCTTAAGAAAACTCCTTCAAAACAAGAAAATATTTTAAGGAAGGAAAAATCAGATCAGACAGTATACCAAAACATGCAAATATAGCCACATGTTGCTGCTAACACCTGGTTTTTGCAAAGTGGCTGACATCACTGGGCTGCTCAGTTTCACCCTAAAAGAATGACTAGCACTGCTCTGCTCAGACAGCGGTCACAAGTGCTGTTAATTTCCTTCTGTTTTAACAGGAGAAAAGTGTTTCCAAAGATCCTATTATTGTTTATGACATGTATATCCATTGTATGCACATATATGCATGTAAATATTACATATATAAAAAAATTTTTAGCAGGCCTGATTCCTTCCCATTTAAGCCTTTTGAATTGCTGCCATCTGCTTAAACAGGTACAAATACATATTCAATTCTCCTCGTGAAAAATCACTGAGATCTATGTAAAGGCACTGATTTTCTTGTCATTGAAATTGATAACAAGATATCAATATATAAGTGTAGTTCAATTCTTTTTAAAAAAATTGGTCAATATAATCTCATAATACTATTTGTCTCAAATTACTTTTTAACCTACTTTTTTTCAAAATGTATGTTACTTTTTAAAAACAACTAATAAATACTGGTTTTGAAAAGAAAAGTTTCCTTCAAATTATTAATATTATTTTAAAACATAATTTGCTCTTTTTTCCTTTTCCTTTGTTTGTAAATGCACAAATATGCTGGTCATTACTATAACTGCTTTGGTAACATTAGCATCACAAAAATGAATAATAAAAAAGCCATTAATAACTTCAGAGTGATTAAAAATACAAATATAGAGCAATAAAATGCAGAATATGTGTTTTGATCACAATCTCACAATTTTCGTTCATTATAAGTTATTTTCATGTGGAAATTTGATGGAATGGAAATTGATACTGTGTGTTTGGCATATATATATTTGAAGAAAGCATCCTTGCTTTGTACTTTAAGGAAAAGCTCATATCTATGTCCATATTTATCATTAGTTTTCTGAACCCAGAGACTACATGTATTTATAGTTTGCATATGGAAAACCAAAGAGCCACTTGGGTTTCCTGCAGCAAGCCTGAGTATACTAGCATAGCTGCAAGGTGATACAGTGTTCAAACCACCTTTGACCTTTCTGTTAGTCCTCTTATTAAAAAAAATAGTCTTTGCTTTGTAGGAGAGTAAGTTTGCCACTGGATGCTTATAATATGAAGGCTGGCATCTTGGAGGCCCATTTTTGCCACTGAAGCTGTATGCATTGCCAGGCAAATCACCTAATCCCTACAGATTGTTTAACCAATTTGCCAAGGAGAGAGCAGGACAAGGGTGTCTGTTTTGACTTTTAAGCCTTTCTGTGAAAATTTGCATCCCTGTCCCCACAGAGTCTTTACTGAATTCTTTCTTGTTCTATGCTTTTCTGAGGCTTAATATCTAACTTAGAGTTTCATTAAAAACTAACTTTCCTCAAACTACACTCACAAACTTTTAATTATATTTACTGCTAGGACAATTTCCGTTATATTTAAGTGGACCATTAATAATTTTTTCCATTTATTCCTTTTTTTTTAACCTACTTCTTTAATGATTTGCCTGCTTTCAATACCCACAGATATCCATTTTCTCATGTGTTGAGTAAATAATCTAGCAATGTATTCTTAACCAATTTATTCCTTACATCAAGAAACATCCATCTCTCATTTCTTAACCTGATGGCACTTCTGATACATTTCACAGAGTTTCTGCAGGTTGATTGTGCCTGTCAAACTCAACAATAGGACAACTTCAAAGGGTCTTCTAGGAGCAAAAGATGCCTTCTCCTTAGTTTCTTGGTGGTCAGACTGCTACATTGCATGTCCTCCATTCTCCCAGCCTAAGTAGCTCAAGAAGAATTAGGAAAGCAGCCATTGCAGAGAAGGAAGGCAAGAAAATAAACTACTCTAAGACAGGAGCTCATGTCTACTGTTATCAGGCCCTATCCTTTTACGTTACTTTTTCTTTTCTTCCTACCACAGCACTTTCCTCAGGAATATTCCCTTTCCAAGCAGTTAACAATATGAATACCTTTAAGTCCCAGTAGGTGTTTCTTACTTTTTAAACCTACTGAAATATTCCTCCCACACATTTATTCTTGCTTGTGGTTACAGCAGTTGTTCCCTCTTGAATATTTGCACTGTTTTGATGAGCTATTATGTCTCGCAGCCAAGCACCCACACAACTACTCACTCACTCCCCTCTCCCACAGGATGAGGAGAAAACAAACAGAGACATGGCTTGTGGATCAATATAAAGAGAGTTTGATAAAGGAAGCATAAATTACATATGCAAGCAAACCAAAATAAGGAATTTTTAGCATAACTTCCCATTGACAAGCTAATTGCAGTACAGTGAAGCCTCACTGTGCATAAAAGCTACCTGAGAAGATAAACACCATGGATACAAATAACCCCAGTTCCTCCTTCTTTCTCTCCGATTTCAATGCTGAACACTACATTATATATGTGGAATATCCCTTTGGTCAGTTGGGGTCAGACATTCCAACAATATCATAGAATTGAGCAATTTGGATTTGAAGGGTCACTACAATCATCTAGACCAAGTTGCTCAGAGCTGCATCTAACTTGCCCTAAATATTTCCAGATATGGGGCATCTACAACTTCTCTGTGCAAAATGTTCTGATGTCTCACCACTCCCATGGTAAAGAATTTTTTCCTACTATCTGATCTAAGCCTATTCCCTTTCCATTTGAAGCCATTTCACCCTTATCCTATGTCTTGGGTTGCAATGCAAGATGTAA
>VWYI01005565.1:205-11561 GCA_013399455.1 Anthoscopus minutus
AAGAGTGAATAACAAAACCATGTATCTGTCTTTATTGTCTCTTTGCCCTCCTACGAGCTGCTGCTTTCCTGCTGCACATTGTTTTACTGGTCTGTCACAACTCTCTGGCTGTGGGTGCTGCATTTGTGTCTTGCAGCCTTGAACTTGTCAGGCGTTACCTCAGCACATGGCCATTGCTCTCTTAGGCTCTGCCCCTGTTTCCCTTAGAAAGCATCATATTGGAGACATTCCCCTGGCTCTAAAGTGGCAGAGTGGGAACTGTAGGAGAAATAAAAATCTATAGAACAGGAAGAACTAATTAGATACCACTAGTTGCAGAAACATTTTCATTGCTTTTAAAATTTGTTTTTTAATGCATGCTTATTTGAAGTTAAATATAAGACTTCTTCAGTAATTTACCTTCAAGCAAGTTCTGGCAAACTTGTAGATAAAGCATTTAGCTGTAGACATAAAAACCTGACTGACCTAGCTTCAAGCAACATGGTTGCTTTCAGAAGATTATGTTATTCACTCTTTTAATTTTGAAACCAAAGTCCCAGGTCATCCTGAAGGCTGAGCTGCTCATAAACTCAAGGACCTTTTGTAAAACAAGACTAACAGGGACTGTTATCTTGAAAATAACTCTGAGTGCTGAGTATGGACATAGTAAACAAGATAAAACTGTTACCAAAAGTCTGAACAGAAATGGAGTTTATAAAAATTATGTTTGAGTGATAAACAAGGGGAACAAAAATAGGTTTTGCTAATGTCCCAGTCAGGAATTCATTAGTATGCTAAAGTCTCTTGTTACTTTCTCTCCTGGCTAATTTGCAAATTAATAAGGTAGCTGAAGACACTGAGTACTTTAAGGATGAGTTTCTATGTGTTTGTTCTGTTATTTCTGATGTCAACTCAGTCCTCAACTGGGTGGAAATTAGTGCATTAAAACACTAAGTCATCAAACTGAACTTTGTGGGATTAAAAGCAATATATTATAGTCTTTAACTGAACATGTTCCTTTTCTGTGCATTGCTATTATTTCTGTTAGATGCCCATGAACTTCTGAGTGGGTTTATGACTTTCTCTGGCTGCATTATTTGCCATAAACAAAGACCAGCTGTATCATAGAGACCTTGTAATTTGAACAACATTAGGAGTAGAGCTCAAGTGTAAAGCACTTGTGGACTTTATCTGTATTAATTTAACTTGTATTTTTAAGAGTTTTTCTGATAACTGCTCCCTCTCTTCCCCCTCTGAAATGCTTCAAAAAGTCAGAATATCCAGTCCCTGACTTTTGTAAGCCAGTTGGTGAGAGGTTCTCTGTGTTTAAACACTCAGCTACGATTTGAGCACTATTTTTTGCTAGCTGTTAGGCCCCGTTAATCCCTTACCAATTTTAGACTTTATTCAATTGTCTAAAGTGAAGCATAGTCATCCTAGATTTCTTCTGTGGAGATAAATAGACATGGATACTGCTGCAGGAAAGTCTGCATCACCTCTGGAAATCTAGCCCAGCAACTTCCCTCTGCATTCAAGCACCTGAGTTGAACAGAGTTAGTCAAGGTGGTTGTAGACTGGTCTGTTCAGCCTGCTTTTCATCCCTCTTTTCTTGGAGTCTGAAGCCTGCTCTTTCAGATTAATGGCTGTGTTAATTCATGTTTATACAGAGCCCAGCTGGCTCCAACAGGGCACAGGTTAGCCCTGTGCAGGTTTGATGACAGGACAAGTCCAGAACAGCAGAGCTTGTGCAAGCAGCTGCTTCTATAAATGGTGTAAATAAGGAACAAGTCCTGTACTACAAGGTGCTTCCTGTGTTTTTCCAACCAATTTGTCCTTCCTGTCTCTGCTATTTTAGGAACTTGCTGTAAAGGAGCCCTTGATTTCTCTTATCTCTTCCATACAGGCTATAATTAGGATTAGCAGAAGTGTTTTACTTAATGTTGCAGTAGTTCTTGTGTACAGCACTCATATCTTAAGTATAATTAACACTGGATAGCTCCCATTAGTGTTTTTAAGCATTTAAAATGTACTATAATGGCCAAAGCTAAAATTGTCATTAAAGGGCCATTGCTATTTATTATGCTCATAAAGTAGACACTTTGCTAGAGAAAAATATATCATTGGGTTCCATTTAGAAAGCAGTAACAGACAGCAGCATTAGTGATGGCACCCATGAGAATAAAGGACTGCTTTAAATTGATCCCATTCTTATTCTGCACAGGAGTCAATAGGGAAATCTAAAAGCAGGTGACAAATCATTGTGTTGCACAGCATAACTGATTAGCTGAGCTATGCTGAGGGGCAGGTTTGCTGTTTTTTCATGAACATTCTTTTCTGTAAATGCTTGAATTTAGTTTTGAGTCTGTATTTTCTTTATGATTGCAAGTATATTTCATAATTAATTTTTATTACATTCAGCTGACATTGTTTTAAGCAATTTTATAAAGAAAAAAAAATGTACTCCATTTTATTTTGGGAAAGGGGCCAGGAGCATTACTAACATGAAGGTTTTGCAAAAACCTTTCTCTAGAACTGTTGATCAGATGCTTATAGCTGTGAACAGGTCAGTTTTTTTATTGTCATTACTTCATTTGGTCCACTTGGTGATTGAATTATCGAGTTTTTACAAATCATATTTTCTCATACACAGTCATAAAATGCTCCCTTATTTTCAGAACTCCTTTTATCTGAAGAAATTAATCATCTTTGCCAACACTGCTCTGAGGATACATTTTAGTCACAATCCAACTGTTGGAGCAAAACATGAGCCATTTATAGCAGTAAACAATTATCACTGAAATGAGATAACAATTTAATGGTTTTGCATGATTAATGTCCTACATAAATTCTTTATGACATAGAATTGAGGGATGATGTTATGAATGTATAATAGAAAGTCAACAGAACGTGTCACCTTTTGGTTAGTTTCTAAGGAAACAGGCCATGCAATCAGTGTTTTCATAATAATCAAAAGTTCATAACAAAACCACCATCTATTGTCCTTACCAAATTAAATTTCCAAAGGTACAGTTGTTGGCTTTTTTGTCCTTAGTGCTAATTATGCTCACAAGGGGTCAATTCAGTTAATGGCATCCCTAGAGTCCTTTTCATGTTCGTGATCCAGGGCAGGCTTTTTCCAGTGTTGGTACCTACATTTAATTGAAATTGCTGTCCATTTCTAGGCATATAAATTAGTGGCCTGCTCTTCATAAATGCTTATTATCTACAGCTGATTCTGACTTCACCCTCTGTCTCCACGGTGAACAGACCTTGGAGTTTAGCATTAAGTGTCTTTGAAAATCAGGTCAACAAACTTTGGAAGTCCAAATAAAATTGTCATGGAACGGTTTTTCAGTCTAGTATTACATGCCTGAGTATTTCCTGTAGCTTAGAAAAAGTCTAAAAATCAGTAAAATCTGTTAGACTGGTAACATTTTTAAGATCAAAGACTTTTTTTTTTCTTTTTTAAGCTTATATTAAGGCAAAATAAAGTCAGCAGTCAAAATAATTTACTTTACTTCTTAATTTTTAATATCTCTCTTCTTTCTCCCTAAATATAAATGTATACATGCAGAAAATAAGCTGTTAATACAGTAACAATTTTTTTAAAAATTGTTGTTGTGGACCATCTTGTATCTGACCTCTACCGAAGCAATGCAGAGCCCTCTGCTGACTTTTCTTCAGGCTTCCCCCTGTCATGCATGGCAGGAGCAACGACATTTTGTCTTTCATTTCACTGAAAATTCTTATTTGGTCCAAAGGATGAACAAGATGAGCAAAATCATGTGCTTCTCCTACTGTCATGCTGCCATTGGAAAGAGGGAGGGAAAAGTAGGGTTTCCTCTCCTGATTTTTTTTTTAACTATGGTACCTACTAAGCATACAAAAATACTCTTCCATCAGCTTTAAATGTATTTATCTATAAAATATGTTCCAATGTTTCATCAGACCATTTTAAGATAGACCAAAGATTGGTTTAACTCTCTTGTTGATTATTCCTTAGGTTGGTCCTTGGGGGAATGGACAAAAGGAGTCAGAGCAAGAGCATTATTGCAATACAGATATTCCCTGGATCTGGAGCAGGCATTTAGGGCCATGTCCAGAATACAAATGTGTAGCTGGTACTCTGAAGCTAAGAAAGATAAAAGCCACAGTTTAGCATAAACGAGAAAATGGTATCATCCTTATAAGGTAATGGACACATAGAGTCACCAGGGAATAGAACAAAAAAAAATAAAAAAAGGAAAGACCTAATTTGTTCCCAGACACTGTGTGACTCTGTCTGGTAAAATGTTCCATCATTTTACTGGATTTAGTCTAGTAAGGTATGTTCTCAGAGCTAATACCCTTTGATAGATAGACCAAAGGTCATTTTCCATTGGCATTTACAGAGTTAATGACCTAAATAAACAAAACAAATCACTATGATTAGTTTGGTACTTTCATACTTTTACAGTTTTATAGAGATTTGTTAGTCCATGTGCTGCAAATCTGAAAGTAGCCACAGTACTTGTGTAGGTAGTAATGCATTTTTGCTGGTTCTGCTTGGGTATTTCATAGTCATTTCTGAAACATAACTTAGAAATCAGTAAAAAAAAAGAAAGCAAAGGCTAATTGATAATTTTAATAGGAATATCTATTGTTGTATTGATAATTCATCTCTAGGATATAAAACTCATCAATAAACTTTGTTCTATAGTCCCAGTAGAAACTAGAACTGCCTAAAAGTTCAGTAAAAGGTCAGCAGCATATGTATCTGCTAGGATGCAGATATATGTAACTTTAGTGAAGCAAAAGTAAGACATAATATTTTACAGTTTTATTTATTAAGCCATTTGTAATTAGTAAAGGTATTTAGAACTTGTGTTTTCCCACTGTAGGGCTGCGTTTTCCTTTTAAAGTTGATACATTCTGTGAGAAAATGTCAATTTTGACATGATTGCTTTGTTTTCTTTTCTTTGAACCAAAGTTAAAAGTTCTGTCTGAACAGTTTCATTTGCGATTTTTAACTTCTTGAAGGTGCCAGAGTGTCTCCAGTGAGCTACACTAAAATCCATATGATTCTGCATAAAGTTCCTGACTTTGCTACATCTGTCCTTTGAATGAATGAAATTAATCTGTTTTAAGATGATGCAGCATAGATGTCATTTGATCAAAGAGCCCAGCATATGAAGAAACATACGATCACCAAAACTCTGGATGTTCAGTCAGTGTTGCTAAACTGATTGTGACATGCAAGACATCTGGACTAATTTTTTTTAAAAAACCCTTTCTGTTTGGTCTTTTTGCCCCAAATTGGGAGTATAAGAGAGAAATTTCCAGCCTTAGCCAGTTCTTCTGTAAGAGAAATCCAAGAAAGTCTAGTTATCTCTGAGATAAAGGATGAAAGTGAGCCTACATGACATTCAGTTTGAAGTTCTCTTTTTTTTAACTATTTTTGACAAATAGGAAGATGATACCTCAGAACTGCAGTTCACAGAGTGTTGCAATAAAGACCTGTGCAAGCAAATAGTGCATTTAGAGTTTTCTTAGATTCAATACAGGATATGTTGTAGATAACATGTAAAAATTACTCAACCCATTTTGTTTGGGAAAAATTGTTGGACTCCACCTGATCTGAAATGAGTTTAAGATATTAGGAGCCACTCTTATCAATAGATAAGAGCCACTCTTTGTACTCTTTTTAAAAAGAATGCTGAAAAGGCCCAGCTTTGCAGCAGCATCACTGCTTTCCTCTTCTGGCAGTTGCTAAAGCCTCCATAGTTTTTAGATGTAACTCCAGCCCTTATAAAAACAAATGTTGCCCATTTTGTAGAATGCTGGTAGGAAACCTACTTTATGCAAACAAGTCATTTTTTCAGTCAGTGACAGATTATCACAAGATAATGAGCTCTCTGGTGTTAATGGCACCCAACACCACCTGTTTCTGCCTGATGAGCTTGACAAGACTACATCTCTGGACTTCCTAGAAATCTCCAGACTGTGTCAGTGGGGTTGTCCACATCTTGACCTGTGGGAATCCCTTCTTTCTTTACTGGATTCCTTATCCTGGATAGGCTGCTCTGTCATACCTGAACAAGGGCAAGTAGTGTCCAAGAGTATTTGCAGTCAAACAAACAATAGTAAAATATTCCTGATGTGTTCTTCATTATTATTCTCATCACATTCTACATTGTGACAATTCTATTTAGACAAAGGGTCTACCTGCAGTCCCTGTTTGTTAACAGGCCAGGAGTAAAACAAGCTCTAAATCAACTATTCAAGTATTTCTTTATCTATACTCTTTCTCTTTGTGTGAAAAAAAACCAAACCAAAACAAAAAATAAACAAAAAAAACCACCAAAAAAAGCCAAAAACCAAAAAACAAACCATAAAACAACCAAACAGGAATAATAAGTAGGAAAAAAGACTACACTTCTGATTTGTTAAATAATTCCATTCAGTCTCAAATTATTTTTGCCCTGATTTTTTGTCTCTCTTGAAGAGAGCAATGAATAAGTAGAATAACTGGGATTTCCACATATTTGTCTCATTTCCACAATGAACATAAATGGACTAGTAGCATGTTCCCACAGCATTATATAGGACCAGGATTCCATTCCCCATGTGTTGCTGGGGGAAGAAAACAAAGGGTGGTGTAAGGTGTTTTTCAAAGGTTTGACCAAACAACTTTCTCCTGAAATCCCCTGAGGTTTATTGGACCACTGCTGAATCCTTTTGAAAATGTTTTCCAAATGAAATATTTGTTATGTTTAATTTCTCTATCACTGTATGAAATGGAATTCTAATGAGAATTGCATTTTCCATTCTCTCAAATATTCTTACAATAGCTGAATGTTAATGTTGCTGGAGAATTAAAAATATGGTTCATCCAAGTCTGAGGCTGATGTTTTAATTTATTATTATTACTATTGATACAGAGGTACATAACATGTAGGAAACCATATTGACTCTTCCTATTCTGCGTTCAAATTCATATACATCTGTATACATTTAGTAGGGATTGTTTAGGGGTGAGTGAAGTCTAGGAGGTCCTTGTGCTGTACAGTTTCTTTTCTGACAACGTTCTCAGAAATGTAAGTTCACAGATTCAATTACTCATTCTTCTTTTACACATTCTTCTTCAATTACACAAATCTAAAAAAAAGTCCCCAGAGTCAGAGAGAATCTATGTTTATAAAAGCACATAGATCCTAAATATTGTGGTTAAATACAGTGATATTAAGAACTCAAAAGCAACAGGGGTTTCATATGCCTTGTCTGATTCCGTTTGAAAAGTAATGATTTTATTTTTCTTTGCTTTTGTACACGAAGTTTGATTTTGCTTTATTAAACTGCCTTTATCTTGACCTGTGAGTTGTTTTATAATCCATATTATTTCTCTCCACCCCTATCCTTCTGAGGAGGGGAGTGATAAAGAGTCTTAGTGGTTACCTGATATTCAGTAAAGGTCAGCCCACCAAAAAAACCCAGAAAATATTTTGGAAGTTTGGTTATGTATTTGATACATAAAATAAGCATGTTTTCAGTGAATAGCAGGTCAAAAGTGAAATTTATTCTTCTACCAGTGGCCTGCAAATTGTTTAACCATCCCATATAGCCTCACAGGCATATCAAAAGGAAATAATTCATGCATTTTGGAGACCCAGTTATTTGTCCGTTTGATTATTTCATCATCTGCCTTCATGGTTTATTTCTTACATTAGTCTTAGACACTGAGATTCTCTTTTGATCACTGCATATGTAGAAAAGTGAAGCTGAAGAAACACATATGCTAGGGCTCTCATTAGGAATAAAATTAAAATTTTGGCATGTACTTAGTAACTGCTGTCGGTTGTTGATGGTGGGAGAGCCTGAGGAGCATAAGGATCTTGGGCTGTGCTCTCCTGACAGCAGCTCCAACATCTGCAGAAAGCACTTTAGAAAGAGCTAGGAAAAGTGGAATAAATAGTAAAATTACACATATGGTGTGAAGGTGACACAGACAATTGTATTTTCAGCTCTAGCTACGCTATTTCTGACCCACCCTTTTGATGATTTAAGTGACAAGATACTGAGCAAGACTATATGTGATTATTATGCACCATGTAGAGTTCAGAACAAAGCATAAATAATTGCCAAGCAATATCAATTTGTTTGATCTAGGAATCAAATCTTAACCAGATTGTCTAGTGTCTGAGTATAACATTGAATGGTTTTGTTACTACGCATTATCTGAAAAAGCCTCATCTCTTCAAGAGATCAGCCTTGGGTGGTGCACAGCTGATGCTGCAAGACAAGAAGCACCAGAATGTAGAAATTATTTGGCTGTTATTTGTCAAGGTGGACTTAGAGTGTGGCTATTCCTTTTCATTTCATCTCTCTTACTGTAATGATCTGAAACTTCTACTCTGTCAGTATGAATTTGTTCCATTTTAGGACAGGGTTTGTAAAATGCACTTAATTTGAAATGATTACCTGTATATAGAACCTTCTGAGATTTATGTTCTGTTGTGTGTATTTATTGAAAATTGTGCTGTCTTGACAAATTATCTACTTTTGTTGCGGGATACTCCTGACAGATTTTTTTCCCACCCATTTCATCTGTATCAAGATTTACAATTTACCTTCATGGTGGTAAGAAAACCAGAATGAAATCATGAAATTAAGCCCTGACTGGTAAATTTTCATCAGTTATATCAGTGCAACATTGCTGTATATGATTTCCTGTTCTATTTTTTCACCTGCATTTACTCTTGTCCTACTATTTTTACCTACACGTAATTTCCTCTTACTCTACCACCAACACCACATATATTTTGTCCTAGAGACTATCTTTTGCAAACATTGGTGCTTTATAAATTTTGGCTTGACAGCAATTCACTGACTTCACTGACCACCCAGGAAAAAACATTATCAGACTCACTCAGCATATACACACAACTTAGTGATGCATTTTCCAAAGTTTATTTTTGTTTAACAATTCACTAGCATTTGTTTGGGACACAGACATACTTTCCAGGACAAAACAGTCTCAGGGAGGACTTGCCAGTAAGAGGTCCACCACAAGTTCTGAGTACTGCCTCAAACAGCACTCACTTGAAATGCAGGAGTCTGCCTGAAGCCAAAGTAAACACACAGTCACGTTCTTCTCACAAAATTTATTTACTTTGTCAGTCAGGGCAAATCTCTCATTCTTGTCAAATTACACAGTCCCTCTGGCAGGTCACAATAGCCATAGTGGCATTATCAATATTTTTAAAAGGTCATCTATCAGAGAAAATATGTTGTAGGTAATGAAAAGGAGGGAAAGACAACTGCTTTGTATGCTCACAGAATTGAAAATTGTACAAAAAGTTCATATACCTTAACAACAAGAATTTGGTGTATTTGCAGTTTGAAAATCATATCAACATCCATATAATTCTAATTTTACCAAATAAGACAGTTATCCTTTTTGCCACAGTCTCTGTATTGCTCTCCATATGCAGGAGGAAGGGGTTCAAATAATAGAAACCATTTTATTCAAACAAACAAACAAACAGAAAACTGGTTTGATTTTCCAAAAATATTTTATTTAATGGACCTATGTTGTGAGAACTTGCACTTTCTTATCTGGAAGCAACTGAGTTTTTCTAGCTTTTATTTGTCTTGAGCTGATAGGGAAGAAATCTAGCAAAACAAAAGCATCCTTGTTAAGCCCTCCAAAAGATCCCTGCTACTTTGCTGTTCATAGAAAACTGGGAAGTATGTCTGGTGCTTTACAGATAAATGTGATCAGTTCTTGGCTACAAGGAGCTTGCAAGTTAAACCTCAGAACTTGGTCTTATATATCTATTATATAATCTTTTATTTGTATGTATTATGGCTCAAAAATTGAACTTTGGAAAATTTTCTTTTAAGATTAGAAATTAGTCTAGCAGACATAAAAAAGTTAGGTATTTTTTCCTAGAAAATGGAAGAGAAGCCAGATGAAGGCAAACTTTTTTTTTTTTTAAATTTTTCATGCCCAGAGAATGGAATCTAAATTAAAACCTGTGATTTCCTTTGTGTACATGAAAACAGCAAAATCTTATTAAAATTTCAGTCCAGAAATTTTGGTGCTTTTTAGGAAATATTAAAGAGTCCTGTCATTTTAATGGAAAAATACATATCTGACATCAGAAGTTATCAACATTTTCAGCAACATTGCATGTCAACACTGTCAAGGTGTTCCAAGTAATGAAGAAAATGTGGGAAGCTTACTAATTTCTTTATGATGGTTCAAAATCTCACCACACAACCACTTTGATACACCAAAGATTCCTACCTGAGATATGTATGAACAAAAGCCTTACACTCTGATGGTCGCTATTTTAATGGTGGAGATCTCGGTTTCTTGAGACTCCTTGTATGGCCCAGGAAGATTGGGAGCAGGGAAAAGGTTGAGTTTGAAGTGTGAGGCTGAGGCTGGCCAGGGAGGGCTTTGGCTGTATCAGCAGTCATTTGGCACAGCAGGAGGAAAGCACAATGGGGGCTTTGGCTGGCACTTCAGGTTTACTCAGGCAGCAGCTCCCAGGCACTGCTGCTGATGGTGTAATTTCACCACTGAAGTTTGTGGTTTAAGCTATAGAGATGGTTCATTAACAACAAGAAACTCCAGCTCACACTGTGTCTCTTGATTTCTCAATAGCTTGACTATGAAAAGCCTTTGGCACTGCTTTCTTAAACTGAGATTCCCTGTGGAGAGTCAAAATACCGCTGTCCCCATCTTCTGTCATTGTCACTGGTGCATATTTATGTGTTGACTCAGTGTCCACTAAAGTTTATGGACAGGCTCCACAGTGTTCCCTTGGCTTTGCATCAGGGAAAAGACAGCCAGCGCTGGATCTTCATGAGCTAAAAGAAAATAAATTTTAATTCCACAGGGTGTAATTATTGGGGTAGAAAAGAGAAGCCATTAAATAGCCTTGCTTGCTCCAAGGCTAGCGATATGGAAGAAGAACTGAAAAGAAAAATTTTAACATTAGATTGCTGTAATTGTTATATTGCATTCCCTTGTTAACCAAACAGCTAGCTGGTGTTGGTAAGTATCTATATTTTCTCATGGAAAGCAGTATAACCATTTGTGCTGGTTTGACCTTGGTTGGTATTGGAAAAGAAGGAAGTAAAACATCTCCGGAAATGGTTCTCCTGAGAGAGACTCTTGGGAGTTTCAGAGATAGCCAGTGACTGTCCAGTTCTGAGAACTGACAGCTCTGTAAGCTATTCAGAGCTAAGTTCCACCCCCGTGAATACCATTGTGAAGCCCGGGAAACTCTGAACTTGGTCTCTTGAGTTTCCGGCGGCTGAAGGTGACAGACCTGTGAGTGAGGGGAAGCCCGGCCCGTCCTGGGCCCGGCCGGGCCGAGGCCGGGGC
>VWYI01005573.1:0-12023 GCA_013399455.1 Anthoscopus minutus
AATACCAACTAAGGTGAAACCAGCACACAGGTACACCCCAAAGTGTGGATAAAGTTGTTATAAAATGTACTTCTCCAGAAGATGTCATTCATCAAGATAAAGAAACTTATTTTTTGTTTATCTGTGGTTTTGAACCTTTTCAGTTACTCTCTCTCCCACTGACTCATGAGTTAATGTGAGAGATTTTGATTATGCTATTAATGATCATAGTTTTAACTGCAATGTTTTTATGCAGCACTTTTAGCTGGACTTCTCTGAGAGTTTATATTCTTTTTGTTACTTTATGAATTAAAGCATTGTGTAGCACGTTTGAAAATTATATTTTGCTCAAACTCTTCTGTCATTTTTGTAGTAAAACACTGTTATCATATTTATATAATCTTCTGAAGAATCAAGGATCACTTGATTCCTGCATAATTTCTGTTTACTTAAAAGGCTGACACATTATAGTTTGCTTCAGATCTGAAAAATGAATGACCACTCCAGGAACATCAGGGATGAGTGACAAGCATTAGTTAGTCATCTCCACAGCTTTTCTCTTTACTCATTTTCCTTCCTGGGAAGGAAAAAATAAACTATTAATATTTTTATTCTTCTTTATCCAGTGAAGATATAATTCAGAATGTATTAATACCTAATGGCAGAGTGCCATAGAAGTCTAATAAGAGAACAAATTACCTTAAAAATTAGGCAACTTCCAGTACTTATTCTTGATTCTGGACCATGTACTTTCAAGGCTATGTACTTAAGCCACCGTCCTCTCAGATATTCTCTCTCAGTTATTACAGAAGGCCACTGTTAGTCATGAGCAGGGGTACAGATGCAGGTTTCAAAATAATTTATCTATTCCAATCTGTGAAATGAGATACCAATAGTTTAATTTTTTAAATTAATAATTACAGTGTATTTATACTGTCTTTCAATTCGCATAACTCAACAGTAGATGATGAAAAAGACCATAGATAACTTGATTCATTCCCATGCCAAAGCAGGAGTGTTCTTGGTGTCATGTAAAATGGAAATGGAAAAAAGTGTACACTTTTTGGTAACTTGAAGACCAAATTACCCATAATTTCCTCCTCCTGTCTAGGTAAGTTTGAGATTCTTAAATGAGTTTTGTTAATAGGTTCATTCTTTGTTACAGTCAGAAGTTCATCAGTGTAGAATGACATTTGCTGGTATTAATTCATGTGTTTTGTGTAATAATGGAACGGTTTATAAACCTTAATGACTGGATAGTGAAATTGGAAGAGAAAGCATGTGACCCCTTGACTTAAAAGGTTCCGAAAAGGTAGAAGTGTTGCTTCTTGAGGGTCTTCTAAGGTGGTTTATTAAGTGATTGGCTTATGGACTCTGCAGTAAACATTGGGCTTTGTATTCCAATCTCCTGAGAGAATTCAGTGGTAAGTAGTTTCCTGGTTAGCCAGTGGATTCAGTCCATTGTTATGGAAGGGGCTGTATTTCTTAACTAGAATTAGTAACCTTCTTGTAATCTAAAAAGAGAGGCTGATCTGTAGTATGAGTCTTTTCCCATTTCATTACTCTTTGTCTGTGTGATAGGATTGCCTGTCCCTTCTACTCATGTGAAGTCACCTTAATCCAAGTAGATGTAGAACTCCTCTCTTCTTTGCCACAGCTCACCAAACTTACTCCTCAACTAAACCTTTAATTGTATTTAAAAGATTACTTTAAAAATTTTTCCTTTATTTTCTGCAAAATTACACTCAGTCTCTTCCAGAAATAATTTTCAGTGTGAAAGTGCTTCAAGTGAGCCCTTTCTTCAAGCAGAAAGTTTTTGTGCTCTCTTCTTTTATTTAATAGAGGAAAATATTGAAGAAGTTACAAAACTTGAACCTCTGTGGCTTTTATTGTCACTTAAACCACTTACCATAAGTGATGACTGAAGGATGTACAGTTCGACATTTATCTTGCTTCATTAGCAGACCCATCCACTGAATTTTATTATTCTTGACACTAAGGAAGTGAAGCTGCTTGCCCAGCCTTCTCAGTTCTGGCCAGCTAATTATCTCTGTAAGATTAAATGCAAACAAACCAAAAAAGGCAAATGGTTTATGCTTGGTATTGAGAAGAGATGTTAGATATTAATTTCCATTTGTTCTTATTATTAAGGAATTGTGCTAACAAAAGCACTTTCCTCATGAAATAAGAGGAATGGAAGGAGAGGGCAAGGCAGCATTAATAGGACTGAGGGATGTGCATGTGGCTTGGCAAACTGAGCAAGTGGAGGAGGCGGGGTCAGAGTTCCCGACTTCACAGCTAGCAGACTGATTTTCTCAGTTTAACTGATTTACTCTTTGACACAGAGTACCTTGCCTTCTCAGTACACCCATCCATAAGAAGGTTATGTTACCTGATTTAATAAAGAGTTCTGCAGATTATTTTGTAAAATGCTTTGAGAAATTTGAATGAGAAGATTTATAGCTAGATAAATACAGATGTAAATATAAATACAGATATGCATCTTAGCCTACTGCAGTTACAGAGTGCAGCATTACTGCCACCAGTGGAAAGGACTGAAAGAAATCCTCTGGAAGCTGTTGAGTAATTCCTTGAATCTTTTAATACATGTACTAGATATTGGTTTTGGTTAGCAACAAATGTGGGGTGATTTGTAACTTAGAGCATGGATAGAAGCAGAAGTGTGGGGAGAAAGGATCATTTGTTGAGGTTTTTTAATTTCTTTGTAACTTAACCTGTCATTAGAACCAAAATTCATTCTTTATTTCCTCTAGAGGCCTAGCTATTTGCTCAGTGTTAAGACACTGGCATTTTAAATGAGAGAATTTCAATACCCAAGAATTACATCTCAAGGAGAAATAAAAAGGCTTTTTCAGGCATGCTTTTCTTGAAGATGTGGTACTGGGTAGATGGTTCCCTGGTCAGCTTCAGGATGGCCATTTTTAGATAATAGCAGCTCTTCTCTGAACACTTGCTTCTCCCATGGCTCATCTGTTCCATTTGCAAATCACTCAGTTTTTAAACCATTTAATGACTCTGTGTTAAAAACTCTTTAAAGCTGTAGCGATCTGCCAAAAATAACACCAACCTGTTCTTCTACAGCAGTATAGGATTCATTCCCCTTGCTTTGTATCTTCCATGTATTTTTCCTTTAGATTCTTCCTCTTTCTTTAGTTTCAGCTGTCCTTGTGGCAGTGGTTTTCAAATGGAGTAGAAAGGAAGAAGGGAGAGCTCCCTGAAAGCATTTTTGCTACACGACTGAGGGAGAAGCCTATTGGTGTGTGTCAGCAGGGACACAGGCAAGAGGTAACAGATGGCATGAAAGAAAAGGTTAGAAGCCATGAAGGTACAAAGGAACAGTATTTGTAAAAGAAAGATAAGTAATTTCAAAGCAATATATAGGGAAGGGAGACAGTTGGAGACCTGAGGCAAAGGTGGTCAGAGCTTGAAAGTGGACAAATATCAGTCTTCCCAGACAGAGCCTTCTCTGGCATGAGTGGCCCATGGTGACCTGCTGACTACTGGGGGAAAAGCTTTGACCTTTTCACACTGAGCTGAAAGACCCTATTTTTTTAGATCAAAGGACAAACAGACCTCTCAAGTACTTTGATTCATGTTTCTTCTTGAAAGTGTCCTGTGCCATTAGTAGATGGGTACAAATAGAAAGAGGGGAAATTCAGGTTCCATATTAGGAAGAAATTCTTTACTGTGAGGATGGTGAGACTCTGGATCAGATTGCCCAGGGAAGTTGTGGATGCCCCAACCCTGGTATTGCTCAAGGCCAGGTTGGATAAGGCTGTGAGCAACCTGGGAGGTGTCTCTTGCCCATTTTGGGACTAGATATCTTTAAAGTCTCTTCCAATCCCTGTCATTTCTGTGATTCCAATCATTCTGTGATTCTACGAGTAATCCATGCAGTAAGGGAAGTAGCTACAGGGCTGCAGCTGGGGTGTGTTTATTTTGCCTAACCAGTATGGCTGCATCAACATTAATAAATGTGGCCAGCATGCTCAGGGTTACTTAAGCCATGAGTGCAGGTAGCTACATACAGCTCAGCTCTATATAATCAAACTATTTTAGTTCTTAGATTATAGCCACATGCAAACTGCTTCCTTGATATAGTATCTGTAGATTGCTGATTCCCAGAATGTGTCTGGGAATTGTCAAATCCAGAACAGTGACCCTTTGAGTGATTTAACAGCATTGGTGATTGATTTCCAGCGCTCAGGGTGCAACAGGTTGGCTTTTCTCTGAAGGGTATAGAAGGGGGTGGAAAGCTGACACAATGATAATGGAAGGTCAAAGAAAGGCAGTGAGGATGCGCAATGAGTCAGGTTGATCTTGACATTCTTGACAACCCAAAGTGTTTTGGGTTGACTTCACTCAACCTTTAGGAACTGAGAATATATTTTGAATATAACAAGTTTTGCTTTTGAATGTCTATAAAGTTTGAGGCTGAGGAGCTGGGCTGGAAAAGTGAACACAAACAGATTACAAGTCATCTTCCGCAGAACTGCTAGTTTTTTTCAGAACTCTGCACAAGGAGAACAAGATCCTGGGACTTTATTCCATGAGGAGCAGCTATGAAACAAGGCTAGAAAGAGGCACTTTACTATTGACTGCACAAGGAATTAACCTCGCCAATGCCATTATGGCACTGTCACACTAATGCCCATTTGTAGCAGTGCTGTATAAGCAAGCTTATACCATGGTTTATTTCTAACTAATTAAAGTCTTATTTAGGAATGAGTAATTTGTACAGAATGATTTATTTATTTATTTAAAACCACAGAGGTAGGCATTTCATACTGAGGTCTGCTGTCTCTGTAGTGCAACTTATTATCCCAAAAATGATCTGGGGTTGCTTCTCTCTGAATTCAAGCATCTGTGATGTTAATGTTACTGCATTTTATAATTGGCACTTGATAGTTTAAGTGGATAATCAGCTAAGACATAAATGCAGCTTACCAGGAAACAATTGAGAATTTAGGATAATAAGACTGATTAGACACTGTGTTATGCCAGTCTCATGCTAAGATAATTCTACCAAGTTGAAGTTGTACAAATAATGCTGTGAGATACACAGTCGTCAGGCAAGCTCCCTTCACATATGCTTAACTGCCTGTCTTTGAGCAGACACTGTCTAAAAGGTAGTGAGAAAGATTGTATGCTACTCAAGTCTAGGATCATAGGCATTGCTTTCCTGTGATGTTTGCTACTTCTTTCACAGAGGAGTTTGAAAAACAGTTAATAGCATCTCAAAGCAGTCATAATTTCAAACACTTTTCTCCTGTTATCTAGGCTCCTTATTTTAGATTAAAACATAAAGGGGGAAGTATCTTGTCCAGCATTACATAAGCCTGGTGGCTTCCAGCATTCATTGGGAAAGCTTGCGTGCTGGTAAAGCAGGTTTTAATGCTCTGTGAAGGAGGGAATGGAATGCATTTTTCTGGTGGACAAGCACCAAACTGGCAGCACACAATATGTAAAGGCTCTTATATTGGGGCCCAAGCAGTGGAAGGAGCCACATGGTCCACTTGAGCTGTTAAGTAAAGGTGAACAAAGAAAGCTTTATTTTGCCTTTGATACAAGCCTTCACCAGAACCAATTTAGCCTATGTCACAGAAGATACCAACCTTATTGTCTGCGTATCAAAGAGAGCTGACACAGAGCATGGTGTGGAAGATGTTGTTGCTGGATATAGTGGCACAGGAAGGAGACGATTCACTTTTGTTCTGAGGGCTCATTCTGGCCCTGATTCCCATGGTCTAGGGAGGGAGAGAAAATGGAGAGTTCAGTAATGATAATTACAAGTTGTTTTTTTCTAGAATGTGCTTCCCTGATACCAGGAAGCACTTCTGCTAAGAAGATTGACTTGTCAGTGTCTTGTGCTACTCTGGGACTCGCTTAACCTGAATCGTTTGGATCAGTTTCTCAAATTCCTCCGTACTTATCAGGCTCATGAAATCCATGCACTCTGATGAGCAGTTTATGCTCTCTCCAAAAGTGCTGGCTAATCCCCAAGTGTGTTTGCATGCCCTTGACAACTTCAATGTCACAGGAGCAGCAGCTGAAGCTGTGTGTTCAGTGGCCGTGTGATGGTTGGTTGTGGTATGTTAGACATATGCTGTGTATTCAGGGCTATTTAAAGGATTAATTTACATGAGCCATGCATCTGTACTGCAGCTAGTGATCTTCAATCTGTGCTCATTACTCTGTCATGCTTAAGCACAGCTCTTCATCTTACTCCCACTTTATTTTTCCTCCCAAAAATTCATGAAGGAAAAAAAAAACCCATGAAACAAGAGAATAGCTTCCATGACTGGTTGGAAGAGAAATAATGAGTTAATTTCCCTAGCTTTCCTGTTCTAGGCTCAGTCTGGCTGAAGCCAGCTGCCCAGCCTATCTGGTTAATAGATCTGAGTGAGCCACAGTACTGAGGAAAGACACTGAGATGAGTGGGTGGGGAGGTTTTCTGAGATTATTAAGGTAGAGGTGAAAGAAAATTACTGTTTAGGAAATAAGCTACCAGTGAAATTATTGCTTTTTAAAGCAATTTAGTTGAATGACTGCGTTTTGAGCTAATAAGTCCTGGATTTCTTCTTTAGTGACTGACTGCATATTGGGTTATTCTTTTATGTCTTTACAACAGATGTTTTTTTCATAATGACGCTTTTTTTATTTCCTGTACAATAAGGGTTATTTCACGGTGTCTTCCAAGCATAGGAAGCTTCACATTTTTTTCTTTCTTTGAAGTTAATAGATTTACTTTGTTATTCTTAGGCTGAGAATTTGTTAATTACTACTTTGTTTGTAGAAGAATGGCAAAAGTCCTGAAAACTGTTGTCCAAAAGGAACTGGCCCCTGTTTGAATTTTTACTTTGATGCCAAAGGAATTTCTGTGAAGGAAGGGAGAACTCTGGTCGCTTTGTCACTGAGAACATACCTAAATTGATTCCAGTATAATCTGGTAAAATTGGTATCATTCTTAGCCACTAGAAAAAGACACTTTACATTATTGCCTTACTTCTTAACAACAGTACAGTACCATTTCCATCAAAGTTAGACAATTCTGAAGTGTGCTAATAAATGTCTGATGGTAACTGTGCCAGTGGATCAGCATGGATCTGATTAAGGAAGGCTGAGATTCTGATTTCTGTTCATGTTTTGAGGTACCAACTGTCCATAGACTTGTCCTTCTATCCAGTTGCTATTGCAGAGCTATGCATTCACTTTCTAACAGACAACTTTTTCCTTTTCCCCCACATATTTCTGGAATGCTTGTTTTATTTGTTTATGTATATATTTATTCATTTACAATACATCCAGCAAGATGAATCTGTATGAAGAGCTGACTGTAATTCAGCTGTGTCCTCACAGCAGATTTTTTCCAAGGAGAATTGGAAAATCCCACTATGACAATCACAGCCCAGCTGCATATCTTAAAACTTATTGCAGCTCTGAACAAGTCAATTGTACAATTTAAATAATGAAGTGGATCACAAATGTTTTTATTACAACCAAACAAATAGACACACAAGGATCATGGCCCTGACACTGTTGACTGACATAAAACATTAGGAAATATCATATTTCACAGTGCAGTTAAACACCCAACAGCCCTTTCTCAGCATGGATGTCACATTTCTATTGTAACAGTGCTTTATGATGGTCATGATTTGTATTGATGACCCTTGCTACCCATATAAAACATGTTTTCTTCTAGCAACTGTGTTATCAAACTGACATCATCCCTCTTCTTCCTCCTTTCCTACTCCACATCCACAGCAACTTTTCACAGCAGATGGATTCAGGCATTTCACCTGTTTAGCTGCTCAAAAACCCCATCACTCACAGATTAAAACTGCAAGATGAAATGACAACATTTCCTACAATTCCCCTCACAAAAGCATATGTGGCACAGAACTTTATGAGAAAGAACTGTCATATCAAAAGCTTACATAGCAATAAAAACTAATCCATCTCCTACTAAAGATGCTGATTTGTGGGATTTGGGAATGGTCTTAGCTTTGATAATGAACTGAATACAAATCACTTGAAAAATAATGAACATTTGCCTTGTTCCTTCAGAGGACTTACACTAAACTTATGGTTAAATACCCATTTCCACTATGGTCAGCCTAAGACAGTGTTAAAGGACAGAAGTTTGTTTAAGTTCAGAGAAGCCAACTCAGCTCTCAAACAGTCAGTAGGAATAGGGGGGTTTTGATTATTTTGGCATCTTTTACATACTTATTCTTGCAAAGCTGGAAATATTGTGTGAATAGCGTCCCTCTGGGAAAAAAAGTCATTTTATTTGCAGTGTGTCAGGAATGGAGAGATCTAAGAGCTGGTTAAAATGAAAACCAAAGAAAATTGTTTGGATTGGGCTGCTGGCTGAAGAAAGCTTGCTCTGAATGCCAGACTATGTATTACTTCATGATAAAAATGCCAAACTGTGTCTTAGCTAGTAGATTGAATTTATTTAGGGATGTCGGCTGACGGTGCATTCTGTGTTGGGATGGGAAGTAATTTGTGTGTTTTCTGGAAAGAAACCTGATTTGGTTAGGAAAATTACTTATAAATGCCAGGTACATTTGTGGCTGGAATTTTGGTTTTGTAACCTATTAGTTTATTTTTAGGTGGGATTTGGAATACAGCAGGTTAGATATTCGTTGCCTAGATGGGTAAGCATGTTTTCTAGGAATAAACATCTGATTTTTTTCCTTTTAAAAGTAATTCATGTTCTCCAAGGTCTCTTCCTCAGCCTTCACAAGCAGATCATCAATAGTGATGGATGAATCTTCAGTGCATCAGTTTCACATCAGCCATTAAGAAGCATCTGCCTCTAAGTGGTGCTGAGCCCCCACTGTACAGCAAGGTATTGCCTGCACGTGTGCAGCAGTTCTGCTTCTTTCCAGTTGTGTTGAACACACTGCACTTTAAGGAAGTTTAGTATACAGGGCAGGTCTTGTACAGTTGTCATATACATTTTTATTATGAAGTAGACCTCTGACCAGGGATATTTAGTGTCCCAGAAGTTCCAGACAAAGGGTTGAAACCTTTTTTTTTCCTTGTCTGTAAAATTCCTCAAGCAGTAAAAAAAAAGTCACAGCTATCTGCTGTAATAGGCTTGGAATTCAAAGAAAGGCTGATAGTCTTGAGGCTTCTGATGTCCTTTACTGCAAAAAAATTGCTCAGTCACATTGGCTGCAGGCCCTGTCCCTTTGCTTGTCCTCCTGCATTGGCTGTGCCACTCATAAACAGGATTGTGCTCTCCCTTGTTGAGCTCTGTGCAAGCTTGATGTGGCTTCACTTGGAAAATTGAAGATAAAGCAGGTGTAGAAAATAGAATTATGTGTTCTCATCTGTTTTGTCTGAGGTAAAGCAAGTTGTTTACTGACCTTTTGTTGCTTTAATGATCTCTGTGTTCCATCTCTTATTCCAAGAAGCTTTGCTTATCTGCTGGTACCTATGACTAGAAAGCATTAATTTGGACACCTGGATGACAAAGAATAGTTTATTTACACTTAAGCAACTGCAATGTTGGAGTGCATCTTTTGAATATAGGAGCACATGATGGACACTAATTGGAAGACTTTGAAAACTGAGCAGTATCTGCCTTGAATTATAAACTTGTGCTGTGCTCTGTGCAAGAGCTGTAAGATCAAGGCAGAAAGTCTCACTGAGAAATAGGACAGCGTTTCAGAGACTGCAATGCAAAAAAAGCATTGGCAGTCCTAGAAATGCCTCTCTTGGGGGTGAGTGGTAGACATGCCTCTCAACTGCATGGGCCTGAAGGAGAGCAAAAAGTTTTGATGTGCTGTTGAGGAATTCTAAGCTGTGTTGTGTTAGTTCTGCATGAATTGTAGATCTTTGTTAATTTAAGAGAGGGCTAAGCTTCAAGACCTGAACAGCAGATTTTACATGTGCGGAGTTCTGCAAAGACTGCTTTGTAGATTGGTTTTTTTAGGTATCTGTGAGCTTTACAAGCCACTGTACAATGGGCACAATGAAAAGTATATAACCCAGAAGTACAGACAGTGAAAACTATTATCTCACCAGGAAATGTAAAAAGGGGACACCATTGAGGCAAGCAGCTGGGTGAAAACTTTGACAAATGGTAGCTTCTTTTCTTTGGAGCTTTTCTGGATTTGCAAGGCTGTGGGTAGGGTATCAGCTGGGGTAGAAACCAAACACCAATTTTAGTGGGACATTCGTGATGGCAATGACTGTCACGTGAGAGCAGGCAGAGGAGAGACAGCAGCCCGATGGAGAATTACTTTGTCATTTATCTAGGAGGGCAGCATCTAAGAAAGGGGAATTAGGAGAAATGCCAGTTCTATCTCACAAGGTGCATTGTTGTTGTAAGGAGTCAGTGCAGTGATGTTTGCCATTTTCCTTTGCAGGACTGTGTGGCAGCCAGGCTGCTCTCAGGAGCAGTATGTTGATTTGCAATAGAGAAAGGCTTGCTGTATCCTGGTCACTTTGGGTAGTTTCTGTAGCAGACACCAGTTCAGCGGCAAGACCCTGTGTTTTTTGTGTGTCAAGAAAGGAGTCACTGCCCCTGCCCACCATTTCTTTTGTACATGTACAGTAGCCTGTAATGAAACATAAATTTAGATTATTTTCCTGTGCCAAAAATCTGTTCAATGTTTTCATAATGCAGCTAGAATGATTTTAGGCATGTGTTTCTTTTCTGTAACTTGTTTGCCAGTCATATTTATGCCTTAAAGAGCACATTGTTCAGGGTACTGTTTGGCCATCTTTGTGAAACCCTTTTTCAATTATGTTGTTGGTTTATGTCTAAAGATGGAAAGCTTTTTAGTCTTGGTCCTTCACAGAGACACTTCAGTAAAGAGAAACACTTGGTATATAAAGTACAAGGCTAGATGTAATGAAAGAGTTGTTTGCTTGACTTATTTGGCTGCAGTGATTTTTATATGGATGCAGCTAGTGCTGGTTTCCCATGTAGACAGGTTTTAGCAGGGCATATTCACTGACAGGGCTGTTTTGAGGATTTGTTATATGCATCTCTTATCATGTAGGGAATTTATGGTTTTTTAATAACTTATTAAAATTTATTTTTTTAATAACTTCTGCATGACAGCCTTACTAACTCAGGTATCTGATATGCAGATCTCACTTTTGTGGAGATTTGAGAATTAGAGGTTCACATCTTCCTGTACAACAAAAAGCCCTTCATTGCTATGTATGTCTCATCTCAGTATGAAATGCTGACCTAAAGCCTTGCTTGTGTTTCTCTTTTTATATCATGAGTATATCAGAGTAGCTGGTGTTGCTGCTGCAGGAGTAACAAAATCTTCCAATTACCATCTCTCATGTCATACTTATAATTTTCAAGATCCAACCACAGTTCTCCTGGTGTGATTGACTACAAATCATGATTGATGTTAATAGCTATTTTTAAAAGTCAGAAGCAAGGCTTTATTTCTGACAAGAGGAGCATGTTTGATTGATATGGAACTCATTATAATAATATAGTCAAGTCCAGGAGTCCTGCAGTGACATTTATGACAGCTTTGTTTCACATGCACATATACAACTAGTTGTGTTGGGCTGCTCCAATGCTTTGAATTTAATGCCATGATTGAGGGGTCCAAAGAAGGAAGAAGAAGGGAAGAGGCACCTATAGAGGCAGGGAATACTCCTTTTAAAGAATTGTCCTATTGCTGAGTGGGAGAAAATAAATAAAATGTAACTCTCATGCACTGACTTCAGTCATATTTTTGGTTGCAGAGATGCAAAACTTTTTTAAGTTGTGGCATGCTGGCATCAAAAAATGCTCTGCAAGGGTAGTTAAATTGCTAGTATTTGGAACATGCTCATTACATGCTTGAGAAATGCAGACTTTTGATTATCCTTACTTTCACCATTCATACTTGACTGCTTTTTATTTTATATACAGTAAGTAGTTATGAGGGATACAGGCAAAAAGTATTGAATCGACTTTGAAGCCAGGCTGGAAATAAAATGTTTTGCCAAAATGCAAAAAAAAAAAAAAAAAAAAAAGGCAACCAGAC
>VWYI01005581.1:1406-17720 GCA_013399455.1 Anthoscopus minutus
AGCTTAAAAAATTCTCAATCTACTCTCAGAACTTTACCTGTCTCATTAGTCTTTAATTTTTGTCTCTACAGATTAGCAATGACAAAAAAATATATAAATTATTAAATGCATGCTATAGAGGCAGTGGAATTTCACATCAAGCCCACATTTTTTTATTGCCAGATTATATTGAGAAGACAGTACTCTTAAACAACTCTATATAGCTGTGTTTCTAATATTAACGTGCTTGTTTTGAAGATGAGCCTGCCTTCTCTTTTACTAGTGTCTAAAGCAAATATTGGATATTGAAATAGAATCTAATAAATTATTTCTAGTTTTCTAGTTTGGAGAGAAGAACAGATCCAGAAGTCTTTCATAAACAGGGAAACAACTCTAAATTCCAATAATATAATCTCTGTCCTGCTGCAGAGTTATTTCTAAATCATTGTCTGTGTTTCTAGCTGCCTAGGTACCATTTCAAGTTCTTCTGAGAAAAGACTTGATGTCTTCAAGCAATTTTCCAAGTTCTGGTTCACTGTGACAGAACATTCTATAGGAAAGGAAAATATGTAAATCACTTGACATAATGTGTCTTTTTGCTTCCCAGTTCATTATTTATTGCATATGCAAATTATGCTTACGGCTAACACTAAAATTAAGTTGTTCCCACTGCAATAATATTTACTATTCTTAAGTAATAGTTATCATCCACAACACTCACCAGTCTGCTGGAATTCCATTAACCAACATATCTCCAAGAAGGGCAGAGGGATGTATTCATTTTAGACCAGACATTTTACAGACACAGAATGGTTTCTTTCATTATTAGTTTTCCTGCTGCCTCGGGACAACTGTCAAGAGTTCTTTCCACCTCTCACTATTTCTTCTAGGAGTAAATATAACCTTTCAGCGCTTTTATTTTCAACAGAAATGGAAGTCTATGAAAAATGGGAAAATATAAAGGAGAACATCACTGCTGTCATTTTGAAGCAGCCCAGCAGCAGAAGGGGTAGAGAATATGAGATTAGGTACAACATAGATGGCTTTTTGGGCTATCACTAGGGTAAGAGATTCACTGCATTACAATGGGCAAAAAAAAAATCTCCCCTTTTCCTATTCTTCCTCTGCTAACACTGTACTTCAAAGCCCTAGACACAAAGGAATATTTCCCATGGAATAATTAGTTATTTCATTCAATAGGAAATAGTTCCACTTGGTACAACACACAATCTTCACTTTGTTCTCTAATTGTAGAGAAAATCCAATGTGATTTCAGCACAAGTGAGCCCATAGTTCTGGGATATGTAAAAGTCCTTTCCATTATATTAATATTTTTTTAATATAAATACAACATGGAACACATGTAGGTTTTTCAACATATTTTTCAAAGGTGAAGAAATCCTACCCAAAACACAAAAGTAAACAACTGCTTGTCTCAGGGAACTATTTAATTGAAAAAGGAGATACTGTAACAAAACTATGTTAAACTATTGGTGACACAAGTGCTGACTCAGTCTACTTGGTCTAAAACAAGCTCCTACTAGGCTTTCCTTTATGATAAGTTTAATTAACTGTAAGCAACCCAAGTGGAACAGAGAAAGCACACACATGGAGGTGCCCTAAACAAAGAAGTGCCCAGTTCACAGTCCAGCAATTTTAGACAGGTAGAACCAAAGACCATGAAAAAAATCTCCTCAGAGACAGCAAAACCACACATATCTTTTGCCCTAAGACACTGACTCAAGACAAGGAACAGGGCTAGTATAAGAATAATGTAATAGAAGAGCTTTCAAAACTCACTTCATCTTGTTATTTAAAATATGATCCCAGAATTAAATATTCAGATTTTATAACCACCTGCATCCAAGTTCATTTAAACAACAGTTTGTATTGTTTCATGAGATTTGACATCTCTGGGTTTTCTTGCAAAAGAGGCAGATATGGAATTTGCAGGGCCTTTTGCTATGTAAGGCTCCACATGAATCAATTGCCAACTTCTAGCATAATATTAAGTTTTAAAGGTGAGTCCATTGCTCTGGTCTTCCATCATTCTGCAAAGTGTTTTAAACCAATTCATCTATAAACAGAATCTGTGAAGACTGTATAAACAAAAACCCTCTTTTACTTTTTTTAAGCCAGTGCTCTTTAGACACATTCATGCCTGCAGGCTGTGATAAGCCACATAACACTTTTGTGAGCACACACAAGGAGAAAAGAGCAAACATCTCAGTGTAGTCCCTGGGACACAGGGACACAGAATGGAAGCACTGGACAAGACCCAGAAAGCAAGGCTTGCTCCCAAGCCAGCTGACTCTTCCACCAAATGGCAATGTGCTGCCCTCCATCACTAAAGGAATTTTCCCAAGCCACAGCTAAGGCCAACACCCAACAGAAAGACCAGATTTAAGAACTACTGCAACATTAGTAATTTGGAAAGCTCGTGAAAATTAATTTGAAGGATGAAATTAATTATGGGCAACCCAAACATCAGTTAACTTCAGTAAAGAAAACATCAAAGACCTTCATTAGCTCCCTCATTTTCCTTGAAGATTTTAAGAAATCTCTCAGGCAAATAACCCCCATTCAGCATAATACAAATCAGCTTTAGTAACACACTCCAATTAAGGGCCCTAAGTTCCCCTTGATGACACTTTCAGTTCGGGCTGTGTTACAAGTGTTGAGTGGACAGAGTAACAGACTGGATCCTGCCAACAGCTCGTGATAACCCAGAGGATAGGCAAGAACAGAGATCAACTAATATTAGAGAGTCTGAGAGGAGGAAGAAGAAAAGGCATATTCCTGATTCAAAAGAGTCTGACATACCCCTCTTTTCAATGGCAACACTTTCTTTCTCTGATCTGTAGATGAAAGCAAAGTATGTACATAGCAGGAAGGGAAATCCAGAAGGAAAAAAGAACTGAATCCACACAAGTAATTGCCTTTACATATCTTTAAGCACTGACTTGGATTAGATGTTCCTGCAAGAAACTACTCATTTTCCAGGCTTGGTAACATACAACAGCAGCTCTAAAAACAAAGTGTTCATTGTGTCATACAAGAAAGCAAAAAATACTACTAGGTCAGACTAGCTACCAGTTTTTTCAAATTCCTACCCCTGGTAGAAGATAAACCTGACCATGCCTTCTTCAGCACAGACAGAGCAAAAATTATTTAAGGGAAAAAAAGCATAAACTTTATTTCAAAGTTATTTAGCTTACACCTTTTAACTTCTTCCAAGCCAAAAGAACAAACATACAACAGTTCACTGCCTCAAAACTGAAAAAAAAAATTTGGAACGACCATGAGAAATCTGTACACAACAGCTGACAATAAAACACCACAAAGCTTTTCCAATGAAATATGAAGTCTTTTCCACTTCCTATAGGGTTGTCTCTCCCAATTCTCATCTCACTCCTGTCCTTTAAGATAACGTTCAGTTAATAGATGTTTTCACCATTACCGAACTCTGACTGAACATTAAAACAAACTTCCTGCTACATCATTTCCAGAGTAAAACCTTTAAATGGTATGTACCTTTCAGTCATCTATTCATACATTAAATCAATAAATTAAATCAATAAATAAAATCTCCTTACGGAAAACATACAAAAAATCATCCTTCCTGTGGAAAAGACTATTCCTGGATTCACCAAACATTTTATTATTTACATACATTGTTCCCATGGTAGAGAACTCCATGTAGCCAGATTTGACACATAGCTTTTTTGGTTTTTTGCAAATATCCTCCAACCCACATCAAGTTTTCTATACCTATCCTGCAAAAGCATTTGAAAAACTGGATGCATGAAGAATTCATTCTTTTTCTTCCCTTATTAACACATTTTGTCTGTCTTGTCTGTGCTTGAAGAAAGTTCTCATAGAAAATACAACTGAATATTCTGTTTCTGCTTATAATAAGCTCTAGAACAATTTCCTAGATCGTAGTTTTCCTTTGCAACTCTAAATGTTCAAAAGTTGGGGAGCAAATAAAAACAAAAAATTAGAATTTCAAACCCATGGCCAGAGTAAGGAGATTGACAAATAAAAAGCTGAAGATGTTTTTACAGGGAGGCATTTCCTGAATTGTTCATTCTCAATACTGAGGTACAGGGGTGGTTCAGAATACATGAAGGGAAATGGAACAGACCAGACCTTAGTTAAAACCTTGAGCTAGCAACACATTTCAAAGATTATTAACTCTATTACAGAATACCCATGTAACCTAAACAACATCACTATAATCTGATCAATACAGTGGGTTTTGCATTAAAGGGTACAAAATACACATCATAATTATATTTAACACGTTACCTTGACAAAAGTTTTCTGAGAGGCTTTCAGCTTTTTCTGTCTTCTCTTAATCTGCTTGAAATATCTAGCTACAATGGTATTTCTTTAACTATTCTCTCATTAGGACAGCATTAAAACCATACATAGTTATTCTAGGCATGTCCACACACCTCTAAAATACTGATATTATGAACAATTACGTATGGAAACTGCTCTTAAGTTTCAACAAAAACTATGCTTTCGACCCATTATAAGTGCTGCTTCTAGATTCTCACACTTGTTCATAAAGAAACAAAACAGCAGGGTTTTCCCATTTTGTCATAAAATGCTGATTCTTGGAGGACAAAACCAGAAGAAAATGCCACACAAATGTACCTCAGATGACAGAGTAAGGAACAGCACACAAGACTTCATACATGGGAGGGAGACAGAAGCCATTCCTAACTCATCACTTACTTCTATTTTCAACATGACCTCCATCTGACTTACTGTGAACTTGCAAAACAGAAGGGTAAAGTTGGAATATTTAAACATCATTCTCAAGGTGAAGACTCCAATGCTGAAGGCTAGGGGGCAACACTTGTATCAGGATGTACAGCATATTAAGAAAACTGTAGTTCCTGAAACACATGGCATAAAGCAGACGTTTTCCCTAGAAAGATAGAGATACCAGTACAAATCAGTCATACATGGGCTCCACCACCTTCTCCCTCCCTCCACCAAGCTTTGCCTTTTCATTGCACAGTAAGATATCTACTCTCCATACTTCTGTTGTCTGAAATACTGATTTTTGTTATATGTGCTTAACACCACAGCCTGCTGTCAGCAGAAATCAACACAGAACAGAGCAAGTTGTGCCTTCTGCAAGCCTGCTGCTTCTGAAAATAAGTTGTGACATGCCTCACGTGATTTTTTTTCTCTTTCTCTTAAACTGGCTTATGTGCAAAATTAGACTGATGTTTAAACAGTGTCAGGCTGTCAGAGGGAGAAAATGACAGTGCTACTGTGACACAAAACATGACAAGGAGAAAGATTAATCACTTACTCACAAGTGAAAAGTTGAATACAAAACGCATAACCATGTGTCTCAAATTTGTTATAGCAGGTGAAAGACTGAATGTTGATCCCAAGATATGCTTCATAAATTCCTGTTAACTGAAAAAAAGAGTTTATTATAACAGCAAACACACTTTGAAAACAAAGATGATGGAGTTGAGGGTAAAAGTTTCCTAGTGCAAAAACATTTGCTTCAGGGTTAAAATATGTATACATACACCTGAAATAAGCTAACTTCTTATTCAGTACTGGAAAAGAACTTCCAGACAGGAAACAGTGAAAACAGTGCAGATAAGAACTCAGCTGTAAATAAATCCAAAAAGAGAGTATCAAATTTAAGTGTTTCAACTGTTCCACTATTTTCCATCAACCACACTACACATGATACACACCTAAATGTGACCTCTGTTTCCAGCACACTTCTATTTCTCCCTGAAATGCTACATCCTCTGCTGGGCACCTTTCAGAATGATTTCTCAGTTTCTGTGCACGTGGGTCATGCATTAGTTTACTAATAAGACATATTTGAAGCCTGAAGAGGTTAGTCAGCACTGCTGTTAGTGAATAGGTTGGCAAACTGCTGGGGAAACAAAAAAAGAAGTAGGAAAACTAATTAAGTGCATTTCTAATGATGTGGTGAGTGATAACTACAACTTGATGATTAAGGATTTTTAATTCTTCATGTGAGAGGATATTCTGTTCCTAACTGTAGCACAGCTGAACTTACTCCACTGGAGTGAGAGGTATAAAAACATGGAAATAGATTATTTAGTCAAAAACAATGCAGAAGAAACCAATACAAAAACATTTTCCCTTTTAACACAAAGCTCCTGCCTCCCTGGTCCAAGCAGATCTAGCAACTTCTTTATGTGCTCTGTAGTTAAAACTACTCTCTGAAAAATAGTTCCGTATCAAACCTTTTTCCCTTTCACACATTTCAACCCAATTAAAGACAAGAAAGATTAGTGTGAAAGAGACAGTTAATTTTAGAAAATTTATGCATAGACCCAAATGTGTTTAATTACTTCACTATTTCCCACATGTAGGAAAATGGCTTGTAAGTAGGCTGCAAAACACTGTTTTAAAAAGCAAAATCTCTGTACTGGATTGCTCCTGTCATTGACATAATGTGGATAACAAATGAAAATTTAGCTTCTTAAGCACTTATTTTATTTTTAATCAGATTTTTAAAGAAAATCACAAAACATATGTAAAGTTGTTCACTTATGTGCTTATCATGAGGACACTGTAAAACTGTAAGGAGTTTTACAATTTAATTATATCTTTCTGTCCCTTCTCCCAAGAAACAAAACACAAACATCATGCCTGAGATTAAGCAAGAAAAGCCCCAGTTCAGTTTACCCCAGTCCCTCAGTAACCAGTTCCAGAGCCCATAAGGAGCCTGGGACAGGAATACAACAGAGGGGCTGAAGGATGCACAGAAACATTCAGACTTTTACAAAACAGACCAAGACTGTGCATTTACAAAAGTGCTCAAATACCATTATTTTTTGTCACTTAGTTTTGCTCCAAAGTCCAAAGTACCTAACATGGCACTGATCATTCAGAAAGCCAAGGACAGTAACACTTAAAAACTGAAAACTTCAAGATCATTCAACAGCACTGGCTTTTTTTCAGGAAAGGAATAAGAAAAAGAGGAAAAGACAAAGACTCCATCCAAGCTCAAAGAGAAAACCCAGTACTTTTAAATAAGGTTTCTTGAGCCCGAGACTTGAAGGCTATGTAAACCATGCATTAGATTTCATATGGAACCAAACTTGTGAATGTCAAAATTCGTGTTATTTGTACGTGGAGAACTCCACAAGTCTTGCCAATTTAATTACCCATTTTCCCATGGCTAAAAGACATATGCCATATATTCTTGTACATGTAAGCATACACAATCCTTAAAAGTTGCCTCCATATTGTAGAAAAAGGAAAGAACACCATAACAGCTGTTTAACACTGTAATAACTAGGCTTAAATTAACTCTTTAAATCAGGAGCTAGAGCATTTGGAAGGCTGCTTTTCAGCCATATATCATTAAGACAACAGAAACTCATATTTTGTTCAAATCTGTCTTCATCCTTTCTCTTCCTTCACCACCAAAAGCATTTCCAAGGGCCTTTACTAGCACAAAGTCCCTCAACACAGTCCTTAAGCACATTGGAAGTCCTGCTGTGAACCATTTCTTTCAAATTTACAATTTACTCTAGAACTTAAGAATCCACAATATGCATTCAAAAACAGTCTATTTAAAATCTATGGGGAAAGGAGCATGTGCCTAGGCACAATGCACAGCACAAGCAGGCACTCAGAATAATCCACAGCCATTATCCAAAGGCATCACACACAAGGGTCAATTGATTCCATCTTCAAATGGTATCAAATCTAACCAACGGGATATTTTGATTCACCTTAGATTTTTTTTCTCCAAGTGTTTCTGCATTATTCAAGGACAAATAATCTATTCACATGTCATCCAAATATCTCTCTTAGTTCAGGCAAGCTTTAGCTGGAGCAGAGGCTTTCAATTAAAATACATAGCACAAACTCAAAACAATATGTAATTACACTGCAAGTCACTGCAGATTGAATATCCTTCCCCAAACACTGAGGTTTATCCAGATAGATAAATGAAGAGATGCTGCCTCACCATAAAATCTAGTCAAAAAAACCCAAAAGACATGATCTAAATTATACAAAGTATGTGATCACACTGCTGAGCTGTTAAGTTTATTTACATTTTGCACTGCTGAAAGCCAATGCATGCAGTAACAAACCGCATGAATTAAATAGAAATTGTTTAAAGAGCCCTTTGCAATTAAAAACTGGGAAGCACATATCAATATCTAATTAATAGAAAAGGCAATTCTTGTACAAGTTCAAAGACATGTTGCTTAGCTCCACTATAAAAACCTTTGTAACAAATTTCTCAGTACTGGCCAGCTAACAAAACACTAGCTACTAGAAATTTTAAGAAGTGCTACGTGATTCCAAGCTGATGGTTCTTCTTCCTTCTCCTGAAAAAGTTTAATTGCTTAAAATTTCAGTGCATCCAACATGACGATTAATACTCTAGTGCTTAACTGGCTTTTCAAGCCTTCTTTGACAAAATTTTCTTTTTGGACACACTACCTGTACAAAACCATTTTAAAAATGATGCACCATGCCTCTGCCAGAAGTACTACATAATCACTAACACTGTCAGCTACTGAATGAAAGGGGCAAGATTTACAATTCCACGAGCATTCAAATGCCACACATTGGGTTAAAAAAGCATGGGAAGAGAACATGAGAGCAGCAGAAAAAAAAAGGTAGGAAAAAAACAAAAAAGGAATAGTGGCCCAAGACATCCATAAACACACAAAGCAACAGCAACCTGTGCTGCCCACACCCTGGCCGGGGAGGCAGCAAGGGAAGGACAGAATTCCTCTGCAGACAAGGTGACAATGCAAAGAGAATGCCCCAGGGGCAGGCTGGGCTGGGGTGGGACTCATCCTAACCCAAGCACAGCTCCATGGCATGGAAAACCCACAGCTCTGCACGCTGTACTTGCAGCTGATCTTTTCCACTCGCTGTAAATCTTACTATTACAAATGCTCTCAAATTTATTATTTCAAACATTCTCAAAAATTGTCTGGAACTTGCAATTCATTCCACTCTACACCTACAGTCTCCTATAAAGCACACGTGACAAGGTTTAATAAATCTCTCGTTTGTGAGGAGCAAATAATAAATAAACTATATATATATTTAAGATGTTCCTTATGTGCTCCAGTATTTTGCCAAGTTTTAGAGAAGATTGCCAAGATAAAGCAATCTCAGCTTGGATAAGCAGTTGTTTGCCACTCTGACAGAGCCTCTCAGACTTTGTGTTAGACTTCATTAAGAAATGGCTTTGTCTGCAATATGCTCATCCAACTAACTGTCCTGTGTCTATTTTTCCTGGCAAGACAGCAGCTGGAAACAGGGAAATTAATGGGAAAAAGTAAACAGGAATAAGGAATACATTTTGCACATTTGGAAGTTCTCTGGAAAACATGACTTAAAGAGATTTAGCAATGGTAATAGACCAATCAAAGAACTACAGCTACTAGTTTATACCATAAAGACCACCTAATCTTTTAGCTTATAGGTGTATAGAAGAGCTGAATGCAGGTATCTGATGCAATGAATATCATTTATACAATTATATAGATAAATGCAAGTATAATACATGCAGTTGTGAATGTCACACTAAAATGTGTAGGTGTAAGCCTGTATGTAAATGCAATCGGACAGAACAAAGAAAGAAATGGAAAATAGCTGCAGGTTAGAGTGAAGTGAGTGATCTGAGTCTAGCCCATTTCACTCCTCCAAAAGTTCAGAGCTGATGACATTAACACCTGTTTTCTCAGAACAAACATTTAGATGTTTGCTTATCAAAAAGGAAACAACATTGAAAAAGCTCACACTGGGCACATCCAAACAGGAAAGTAAAATAAATCATTTTATTGACTGTAGCCAGTCCTTTGCCCAGATTAACATACCCTTTTCCAAACCATAAATCAGGAATTGCTTAATAATTGCACATTGAACAGAATACTGGAGGTAGAGGGGCAGGCAGAAACTGCAAACAAGCTCTTGGGGTTGTAAGATTATGATGCAGCTGATGGAAAACACTGAAATCACTCAATATGCAAACCACTGTTCCCTAGTCCAGCTAAACAAGTGCTGCTACTATTTTTATGCAGTGCAGCAGTGGCTTGGGGTTTTTCCTCGAGGTTTTTTGCTGTTGGTTTGGCTTTTTCTCTCACTTTTTGGAGAAAGGAATTTGGGGAGACAAGACATTGAGGAAGCTAAGTGTATACTAACAGATCACATGCTGGTTTCTAGGTATAGACAAACAACCAAAAAGACTGTCTGACCTTTTTTATCTTGGTCAGTTAGTTTTGATGGGGTTGTTTGTTTGTTTGTTTGAAGGGTTTCTGGTAACTTTTCGTTTGTTTATTTAAGAGGCTCAGGAGATGGTTTACTCTCTCCTCTACCTTAAGTATATGATTTTTTCATCTGTTACCTCAAATATCTTTTTGGTAAATTCTGGAAATTAACTGGCAACTAATAGCACCCTGTTTCATTAAACTGTGGCTTTCCTAGATCTGATTCTGTTGGCACTTATGTCAATCACTTTTCAAATCTCACCTTATCCCTCATGATAAAAACCTCACCTTACGTTAGGTGCCCCCAGCTAACACAAGAACTAAAAGGCAAAGAAAGGATCTGCTCTCACCCCTAAATAGTAAGGATATTCCATTCACTACCTTCTCCACACAAGGCCATCTTGGTCCTAAGTTCCCAGAGAAAATACAGTAAATTGTTAGGTCAGATGGGAGGAGTAACATCCAGGTCCAACAACTAGAAGCAACAAGCAACAGCATAAAGACCATAGAGGGCTAAAAGATGTTTTGTTTTTTCTTGGGACATAAGAGTCCAGGAATTATCTTTACAAATGTCTGTACTTACAGAACAGTGTACTAGAAATAAGCAGTTCCTCAGTTTTAACAGATAGTTCAATTTTCTCTGCATCAGGTTCAGTCAATAATGTGTCTTCCATTAACTGGATGAAACTATTTTCTATTACTTGAAACTCTACTGCAGAAAATTAAACAGGCAAGTAAGACAGTGTTTGTAATGTGTTCACAGTACACGTCTGGGTTTGTTTTCTTTTCTCCTCTCTTAAGAGTAAGGAACATACTGGGGAAAAAGCCAAGTACTAGAAGTCCCAATAACACCCACTGTTTATAATGCAATCAAATGTTAACACAAGATAAAAATACTTCAAACGCTGCTTGTTATTCTTCCTCAATTCTATCCTATATGACTTGAAATATTTAAACTATGTTTATATCTTCAGCTATCCTCCACAGAGTGGCTAGTGTTACTAAGTAGACAGCCAACAGCAAAAGGAATAGCTGGAAGCATTTACTCATGTGCTTAAGCAATTGGGACAATTTCAAAATTTCTCTTTTGAAGTAATAAGCCAAAACCAAGCCACTTTTCACCTGAATTTTCAGCAGTTACACCACATGTTTTTATCTGTGTTAATACAGGTGTACATGTAGGTCTAAATGGTGTGCCTACCATGAAGCTGGACACAGTTACCCTCAACTTTCCTCTTCTACTCTGAGGTTACCAGGCAAGCTAGGTCTGCTGCAATACCTCTGCACATTAACTTTCAGGCTCAGTTCTACTACCAGAATATGGTTAATTAAAGCAGAAAAACAGGCAGCCCACAAACACATGATGGCCAATGTTTATAATGATCCAGAGCATTCTGAACCTTTTGACATAACTCTTCCAGTGCCTGCTGACAGGAATGTACAAGTTTGGATTTTTGAAACAGTTGTTGATCAATTAAGTATCACAGCACAAGAACAGGCTTTTCAGTCTACCCACAGTCTCTATTTCCAGATCTTGTACTGCTTTTCAGACTGAACTATAGAATTATTCATATCCTCATTAGTTTTAATGAAGAAAAGGTGAAGTTCCAACTGCTGCAATTATCAGATTTTCCTCCCCTATATGTGACCAATCATCAAGCTTTCTAAACTTTGAAGCAGCGCAGCTAATCAGCATAGCTACAAAAGCCCTTTCTGCTGCAGCATAATACTTCTCCACATCATATATTTTTGGTCCAAGGAGGTGAAAAACAAGTCTTCTACAATATTTTTGACTTCATGAAATACAGCTTCTTGGTTGTCAAACTACATTTGGATGAAGCAGCATATAGATTTATTTTTTTTAAAATGCCCACACATCTGTGCTAAAACCTAATTCTTAAACTTCCTTTAAGAGTCAGACCTGCAGGCCAGGATGAGAGGCAATGCCAGCAGGTACTTTCTTCTGGGGGAACAGACAGAATTTCCAAGCAAACTGGATGCAAGAGTAACAGCCAGTGCAGAAAGGTACATGAAATGGTATAGGACAAATCTTACTACATGTTCATTCACAATTTCTAAGTTATTATATAAATCATACACATATTCCTCGTCTTCCAAGAAACAAATGGGATTTCCTTGAATAGAGGACAGTGGCAAAAATTAGACTGTGAAATGGCAACAAAATCTGCAAAACCTGTGAGGTATTACAGTAAAAGTAGCACAGTCAAAAGAGTGAAAGATGGTCCCATTTCCTCAAGGACATTTATGGTCCAATTCTAGTGCATTATTGCTTAGCAACACAATTTGGAACTGAAGTTCTTCCTGTAGTGGTTGCAAGCAAAGAGCAGGACTCAACTCCTGATGTACCACAGCAGCATGGCCACTTCAATAATGCTACCAGCAACACCTTCCCCTACCCAGAACCACTGCCTCTCACTGCTTCTGGCAAAAACAGAGCCCACCAAATGAATTAATTTGGAAAACTGTTCCTGGTAAAAACAATTAAGTTTTATGCTCGTGCCAAATTAGTTTAAATGCAGAAATGCTCCTGTACAGTTCAGAGGGCAAGAGCAGCAGGGCTGGGTGGGGACAGGCAAAACCCTACCTTCAAAAGCAAGTGCACACTTGGGTTGGCTCAAGGCTGCCACCAAACCACAGCTAAGGCAAAACTAAGCCTAAGGAACATTCACTGTCTCTGAGTGCCTCTTCTGGAAGAGAAGCCCTGAGCTACTGAAGTAAAAGCCCCTTTTCCAGAGACAAAGGAAACCCAACAGGCTATGTAAGCAACACAGCCGTACACAACTGCTGCCATCTTCACTTCTGCATGAGAAGACCAGGAGAGCATTCTAAAATGGTTATAGGGAAATGGGAATGTGAACCTCTTATGTAAAAGATGTAAAGAGATCATATATACAGCTACAAGTCCTTTGCTGTATTTTAGGCTAACTTCTGGGGGCTGGATGGAGCAGGGAAGGTTTTGGAGGAAGGGATCCTAAACACAAAAATGTTGCATTTTTGTAAGCTTTAATCTTCACAATCCCCTCCCCTCAAAAAAAACAACAAAAAACCCAACAAAACTTCTAAAGAGGAAAAAAAACAATCATTGCTGAAGTGCATTTTGTATTTATTACTTAGATTAAGTACTACTCTCTCCAAATGAATTTACTTTTCCAGGTTGTGTTTATACATGAGACTCAATAGAGTTCTAGCTGTGAAGGTGTTATTTAAATAGCCATTAACTGAATGCTGCTACTACTATACAGAATAACAAAAGAGAAGATTGTTATCCAAAAGGAGAAATTGAAATTCTTCACTCCTTTATTCAACAGTTACTATAACCAGTTTGCAGGGAGGAGGCACAGAAATAAGAGCTACAGTTCTATACAAGGATTACAAATAAAGCCAGTGGGTAGTTTTAGCTTCATACAAGATCTAGTAACTTGAAAACTAAATACACCCCACATGGTGATCAAAGCTCCTTACATAATACATTTCATGCCTGCCTTCAGCAGTTTAGCACCATTGTCACAAAGGGACAGCAAAGTATCTTAAGACACCTAATTCCTGTTGCTGCATTGTTTGTCCATCTCACTATCATCATTCTACACTGACCCACAGGAACTTCTTGATCATATCCATTTTTTCCTTGAGGCTTTGACTGCTACAGGGAGATACTAGATATAAAGGAAAGTTTTGGAAAAACCTTCCTTAAAGGCTGAACATAAAATCATGTAAGAAACATCATTTTATGGCATCTAAGAAAAACTTTCAGAAGTGTTAATATAAAATGCATTAGTAACATATGAAAGTTTCCTCAGATTTTTAAACACATAAAACATCAAGATCAGAAAAATCTCAGTACTCTGAAATTCAGTTCTTTGATTTCTTATCAGTCAGTAATCTTTGTGTAGTTCCAGGAAGGCAAGCAATCATAACTTGAAAGTGCTACTGGGTCAAGCTTAACATAGCAGCTTAAGCTTAGGACCTCAATCAACAGCAAATGAGGACATTTCTTCAGCAAAAGAAGAGCAAGTCTTCATCTTCTCTAATAGAAGTTCTTCCAAGAAAATGATTAGCAACTTGATTACATTAACTTGATTGCATGATCTACTGTGGTGTATTTTATTATCCTCTTGAGAATTACACCCTAAAGGTAAAAATGCATTGGAAAAGGTGTACTTTAAAAAAATCCAACCTAATTACTATAATTACAACAGCCTGCTAAATAATCACATAACAGTAGAACTTGAATTCATCGAAAAGTTAGCTTTTATTTTGGTTGAAAAAGAAAAGACGACATTAAATACTCAGAAAGAATAACCAAAAAAAAACCCTATGGACTGAAAATTATCTAGTTTTAATTAGTAAGAAATCACACACCACATGAAGAAATGCAAGTTTGCAAAAACAGTGGTATATGGCCATGTACTATTTAAATACTATTCTAGAAAATCACATAATGCACATCTGTACTTGACTAGCTGTTCATGCATTTTTATCCTGCATTCTGACTATTGCTAGTCTTCAATTTTCAAAAAGCAACAGAAAAAGCATCTACAAATGAAGCCTTCAACCAAGGCAAAAAATAAATCAACTTTATTTTTAAAATTACCATTTGCCATATATTGTTTGCAGTTGACATTCCACGTCATTTTGCTAACATAAATGTATTTCAAACATATGTGAAGTAAAGGCTGTATTTTATTCAGCTACAATTATCAAACACTTCTTCATCAAATGTTCATAAGGTTTCTTCTGGCACAGAAAGCCAGGAAGAGCCTTGAATTGAACAAGCTAAAGGTAGCCTACATGCCCTAAATTTTTTCCTCTAGTTCCAGCATTCTCTCCTGAAGAGGGAACAGTATACAGCAACCTCTCAGAAGTCTGCATTTCTGCAGCTGCTCTGCAGGAGAAGCTGTGTCACTGCTTTCTGCTGATACTTTGCCACCTAAGGTAACAGCAGAAAGCAATGACACAGTTGCACTCACAGTTCTCAGCCTGGTCTTCCTCCGTGAACCAGAACTTCCGTCCTCCTCTTTGAACTCAGTCCACCACCCTCTGTACCAGCTGTTCAGGAGACACACTGCTTCCTTCTCCACAGCAGCCCCTGTCCTCAGCAAAGGTAATAGTAAGCCCACTCTAAAAACCTCTTCTTTTACCATCTCCTTTGCTCTTCACACCACTTCTTTCACACTTGTCCAAATTGGCTCCAAATAACAGATAAATTCCAATGATTCTTAAGATTCAGGCATCACATGTTGATTCTCAAATCTGAGTGATTTGCAAAACCTCTTATTTTCAGATAATACAGTAAAATCCTGAAAGCTGGAAATCCTTCAGACCTGAAGAAAATATTGTTGACTTCTTCCAAACAGCCACTTTCAGTTATATAAATAAACAGGTACACCACTAGAAAATAAGAGTTTGAGCATGAGGTAAACCCCAACAGAAAACAAACTAGACAATCAAAGATGTATGTACAGGGAAAAGCATCATCCACTACTAACAGCAAAAGTGAACTTAAGGAATCATCTGGCATCCTTTTGTGGACAGTTTTGCTACACAAACCTGAAGTTGGAATAGCCTTTATACACTTCAGAATACAAAAAGTTCTGAAACAAAAATCCAAAAACGTTAGCATGTTTTCAAAATGTTTTTCTTATTTCTGCTTCTCAAGCCTTTGACTTCTGGATTACCTGGCATCTCTCATATCAGGGAAGAAATCTTCAGAACAAGGATGCCATTAAATGTCTCAAAAGTTTCTGCAGTGAAAAAGCAAGGACTGGACTACCAGCACTACAACAATGAAAGAACAGATCTTAATAGCTTCGTTTGATTTTGAAGAAAAAAAAGGCTCAAAATCCCTAAAGAACTGCTACATGTGAAGCCATTATTGAATGAAGTCAGTAAAAGGGCTTGTAAAAGGTGTCAGCACAGCAAATATCATTCTAGAAAGTTCAGAGTATTTTAACACATCATTTTTTTCAGCTAGACTACTTAATCCTGGATATAATTTCTTACGACATTTTCCTGACCGCACATTTTTATTTAAGGATTCTTTTGTAAC
>VWYI01005583.1:0-18808 GCA_013399455.1 Anthoscopus minutus
CTCTTCATTTTAACACCCAAACTCTTTCTGGATTTCTATTTATTGCATTATCCTAGCCTTGGAAGCCCAGCAGCCTTTGATCAAAATTCAGAACTTCACTAATTACTCATTACTCATTTACTAGAACTTGCAGTGTTTGTGGTGCTTACAGCAGAATTACACATTTTTGTGTGCTACCTCTTCCTCAGAAACTGGCCTAGTTTTCTGACATCCTGTGGCTGTTTCCTTGCCGCCAGAGGTAGCATTTACAGGCATATTCTGATGTCCCATGACATGAGCATAACAAAAAGCTCTGACTACTGCTGATGTTGAAGGAAAATGTTGCTCTTCTGCTGGTCAGAAAGCCAGGCACTGTTGTTTAAGAAACGTTTAGTACTGTCTACACATGAGTAGGAAATTTGGAATCCCAAATGTAAACTCTTCTCTGATTTGGTTCCCATTAACCCAGCTGGGACTTTGTCTAGTTGAAAGTGCTGGTCATGGAAAAGGATGTAGAGTTAATATCCAGAGGAGTTACTTATTTGGATTGTTGTGCTTATTGTGAAAAAGGTTCTCTCCCAAAATGTGGTTATTAATTTTCAAAATCAAAATTTCAGTAACACTTGAATTCCTACCTCATCTTAGATACTTCTAAAAATTTCTTGTGTATGTAGAGCTGCAGCCTGTTTAATGGACAGTATACTTCCTCCAGTATTCTTAAGTACAATTTGCCTCCTGCAAGAACTACCAACCAGCCAGAACCTTTGAAAGACCAGAGATCGCCTGAGTGAAAATAGGGATCTACTTTAGCTCAGCTCATGGAGTATGCTAATGGAGCTGATGAATATTTTCCATTGATTTCAGTGCAAGCAAGATCAAGCTTCTTGTACTTAACATGACTTAACATAAATTTTGAAAAATTTTAAACAAAGTGAATGGAGCAGGCCTTTTCTAAATAGGAACTTAATGCCATCAAAGAAGCATTATCTGTATTCCTACATTCTTTGTGAGTATGACAGGCATCCATTAGACTACATCAAGAGGAACACCTAGTATCGTCAGAATCCCACCATCGTAACTTACAGATGAAAAGATGAAAGTATGTAAAGCAGTGGTTTGATTCCTACCTAGTATTTAATAATATTGCTGGAACAATAGTTGTGTTGGCAGTGAAGACTATAAGTCTTTTCAGTATTGGAAAACATAAACTTTTAACTCCACAGCAAGCCTGGGGTAATCCTTATCCTGCAGCTCCTTTGTTTCTGTTTTCTTGCATGCTCAGGAGTCTTATTTCTAGATTTTCTTGCTCTCACAGAGCAAGAATTAATCTGTGGAACTCCTTACTGTGCACTTTAATAGAAATTGAGAGTTTGAAAAATTAAGAAATTAATTAACCAAAAATCTGAATTAGACAAATAACTGGGGCTATAGTCTTCACATTCTTCATATGAAGCATTTTGAAAAATATTCCTTAATTTATCTGGGCTTAGACACTTGCTGTTTGAACTGAAGAGATTTTTTTTATGGGCACATTACTCACTGTTTAGTATCAATTTTCCTGTTGCAACAGCTGGTCCTCACCTTTGCTATAGCTGGACCAGAGAATGCCAGCAATAGCCAATTAACAATTCCTTTGACTTTCTGGTAAATCACAAGCACTTTGGGCTGTAAAACAGTTTCTTTTGAGAGAAGAAAATATTATTGACATAACTGGGATTTTAACTCTCTAGACTTCTGGTGAGTGATGTATATCTTCTCATGGGCAGGTAAAGTTGGACCAATTTCTCAGGAAGCATCTGTGGTTCCTGCTGTTGAAAAGGAAGCAAGGCCCTCTAAACTGCCAATGACACCCTGCAGTCCTGCTGAACCGCCCTGGCTGTCCCTGGCCAAGAAGAAAGCCAAAGCATGGAGTGAAATGCCCCAGATCGTGCAATAGCAAATGACATGAGCATCCTTCTTTGCATTGCCAATACCTGTGTTAACTCCATTTAATCCCTTCTTTACCGTGACCATATTTTTTCTTCTGAGAAATAAGAGCCTTAAAATATTTGATCAGACTGTTGTATGTAAAAGACATAATGAAGAAATGCCATTGTGGGCTTAATTTGATGTATTAGGAAGCTAAGCATTTCCTACTACCAAACATTAGGAAAATTTGGTTCATTTTTATATGCTTACACATCTGATAGTGATATTCTAAGAAGAGATGCTTCAGGCTTTTGAAACATTTCTCTAGCAAAATACATTTTTAAAGTTTCTTTTAAAGAAATGTAAAATCCGTACAGGATTTTATACAGTTTGGCTTTGAGCTAAGAAATAACATATACTTTAAAATAGATACAATGCTGGGCACTGATGCACTATGAGTCATGGACATTGATGTCATCACACTTCTTTCTCTAGTTCTCTGTGATGGGCAGCCTGACTCTACTTCAGATTGTTAATGGATCTGTTTTGTGATAGTTGTAAGATCTAAATACATCATGAGTTGGAGTGATTCTGGCTTTTGTGTGATTTGAAGTCTCAGTGCTTTTGGTCTTGTGCTTTGCTCACAGATACCACTGGAATGGCCCAGAGCTGCACACCTGTTCTCTCCAATGCACGAGAAAACCACCACACTGTATAGTTTAGTTATACCACTAGAAATCTGGGTAAATTAAACATTCTACTAAAAAAAATCATTCCCTTATTTATGGCAAATAGTGATATTTTTGGTGAGATTCCTTAGCCAATAGCATACTCTCTCTTAAAGAGTATGTTGGGGGGAGAACTTGCTCCTTAGAAAGTGGCATCTTGTCTGCAAGAAATGCCACTCTCCATGTTCATAAGGATGTATATTTAGCCAATTGTACCTAATGTTAGTCATAAAAGGGGCATCTGCTTTCCTTCTTGTCTCATCAGTCTTTAACCATTAACTCAGCATCAGTCTGACAATGTGCAGCTAGAGCAGGATTATTCTCTCAGGGCCTGGCCTTGCAGTCACTTAAACTCACTAAAGTTTTGCTATTGACTTTGAAAGATGCAGACATTTGAAAAATAAGCTTTGTGAAATGATGTTGTTGGCTTAAGAGACAGTTGCACTTACTGGTCCTTCCAGTTCTTGCAGGGTTGCATGTTTATGTAGTTTTTGTTTACAGTCAGTGCAAAATTTGAAGGCTGTTGGACTGTTTTTAGCTGGAAAGTTGGTTAGAATTTTTAAAGGAAAATATTATCTATTGATAGGATTAACTGCAAAGCAAAGAAAATTGGTTTCAGATCAGCTCAAGCAAGACTTTAATCTTTCAGTCTTGGCCTGAAATTAATATGTAGCTTTTGTTATTTGAAAACAGTATTAACTAAGAGCTAAACTGTGATTTTAAATTAGTTTTGTTTTGGTTTTTTGGCTTTTTTTGTTATAGGTGAAAATTTACTTGCTCAGGAAGGCTCAGTATCTATAAATATTATTTATTCTGGACTAACACCAGAAAGCGTAGGAGTTTCACATTGGCTTGGTAAGCAATGTCTATTTTGTAATTTGTTTTTTCTCTGCTTTAGGAAGCATATCTTTCCGAACAAAGGACTGAAATGTGTATTTCTCTGAAACTTTTGAGTGTAATGTAAAAGAATATACTCAGTTTTGATTCCTGAAGTTTTGTACAGTTGTCATCCCACCACAAGCTTACTGACCCTGTATAAAATACAGGCCTTTGTATATTTAGCAGCTTCTCTTCTCAATGTAGATTGTGACTCTTCACCCAAGTGGGTGCAATAGATACTATAATCTCTCTTTCCCTGTGTTCCATGTTTCCTTTTGATCTTAATATTGTTCCTGTCTTTCATGTTCGGTATACCTATATGTTTTTGTAATCCTTGTTCTTGAAGGAACCCCTTTTGTATTCCATTCCCATATTTGGTTTACTATCAAATGTTTTTGCCAGTAATGATGATACCATTTCTGGGAAAAGAAGAGAGATAGGTGGCCCTTATTCATTAAGGAAGAAATAAAAATAGATCTTTGATCAATATTGATGAACATGGATGAACTGCAAAGATTTTGTTTTGAGGTGATTTTATGTGACTTAATACTGATCAATACAACAGGTCAGACTAAGGAACTTTTCTAAATCTAAATTAAAAACATCATGAAAGAGCTGATGGCTGTCCTGTTGTTCTGGAGTTATTGCTCCTTCAGTGCAGGGCTGGTTTAAAGGCAGGCACTTCTGGTTATAGGAAGCCTTGAAAATACTTGTTTGCATGTGTTCAAAGAAGCTGCTCTAGGACATTTTGGAGTGCTTTAACAAAGAAGGAAAACACAAGAGAATAATGTGATATATATTTGAAATTTACTTGCCTTCTGGATTTCTGCAGTTAATGTTTTCATGTCTCTTTGTGAAACTAAGAGGACAAAAAGCATGTAGAGAAAACTTCAAAACTGAGTCTCATGTAATCATAGGAGGTTAGAAGATGGGATTATAAAAGAAATGTTGAAAGATCAGTGATTTATTGTTGCATTTATAGAAGCTGATAACTCTATTAGCATGCTTTTGATTTCTTGTCCTAGTGTGGTTTTAGGTGTTCAGTGAGTAAAAATACCTAATATAATAAGCTCATTTTGGGTGATTTCTTCTAGACACATACACCGTCTTTGAAAATAAGTTGTGTTGAAGTGCAGAGTTTGCTGTGGAATGTCACTGTGAGGTTTTGTGGCTCAGAATGGAAGCCGTCTCTGGAATTCCCTATGCCTGGACTTGGCTTCTGTGTGACAGCAGAGGGTGCTGGTGCCATCCCTGAGCAGCACAGGAGAATTTCAGTGTGTTTGTATGTGCACTGTTACAATGAGAGGAAAGCACTAAACACCACCCTTCTCATGTAGAAGTTTGGATAGAGAGTGCCTCCATAATGTATTGTATTTTGTCTTTTAAGGGCTGTTGTCTGAAATAAAAGATGTAGTTTGTTCTGAAATATTACAGTAGAAATTCTCAACTCAGAAAAACTGCAGTTCCTGAGTGTATGCCGCCTGCACTCCTAAGTGCTTTTCAGATCAATACAGGAAAGATATTAGCCTGTGAGGGTACTCTGTCTTTTAAAACTGTTCCTGGAAGAGGATAGATCTGAAGGATACAGGTAATGAGAGATGTGATTAGCAGCCTAATAAAAAAGGCAAACCTTTATCTTTGTCTTTTCCTCTAGTGTTTGTTAGCCTACCTACAATTTTGTTAGAGATTTATCCTGGTTATAGGATTAGGCAAATTTGTCACATCAGTCATCACCAAAATCTTAGTAATGATAATGTGGAACCTCTTGGGAAATCTGAGCATCTGTTTAAGATTTTGTCCTTGATTTATATGCTATAGTATAGAATTCTGTCTTCTCTATCTTGTCAGGAAGTGTTGCACCCAAAGTATCAATATTTGTTACAGGCTACAGCCTGGGATAGTTCTTGGTGCAGAGGTTCACTGAAACCTGTTTTTCATTGAAAATAGCTTTATATGTCTTTTACAGAAGTAGACAGGTGAAATAAACTGTAAATTCTGGATTTGGAACACAAACCTATGCATGTGCCCAGAGCAAAAAGTTTACTCAGGTGTTCCAGGTGGGTATTTGAAGGGACATGGCTCAATAATGAGCCAAAGTTCAGCTTGAGAAATGAAAGGCTTAGAGTAGGAAGTTACAATTCAAATTACTCCACTGTGGGATGGATCTAAGCCCAAGGAATGGCACTGAAAGGGACCTTTAAATAGTGGTGTTTCCTGCATTTTTCATTGAAAATTAGGGATACCAGACCTCGTTACTTTGAACCACATTAAGTAAGTGAGCACCATGACTGTCCTGCAAATCAAACCTGTTGTGATCTGCTGATCAAGTTCACAACAGTGTAGCACTTTAAATGGAATTGCTGTATGATCTGTGCATTAAAAATGCAGCTTCTCAGGAGTGAGCTAAGCTGAAGTTTAGCAGCTTCTTCTGACTTGAAGGGCAGATTATTGACTATGGAAAATGTGAGATGCTATTTTTATTCTAATTGTGCTGAGAGTGATTTAAAAATAAGCTATTTTAATAGCTGTTTATTTTTTAGATGCAGTTCAAAGAAGAAGAATCTAGAGGCAGATTATCTAAACAAGATTATTAACTGTCAAGTCTTGGACTGATCAGTTAAGCCAAGTTAGTCGCTAAACAAGAAGCAGGTATAGAAATGGGTGAAGTGCAGAGTGTTTAATTTATATAATTTCATATGATGTAGAAATAGAAAGACAGAAGAAGAGATTGATTGACATAAATAACCTAGATGGAAAAGGTTGTTTGGTACCTGGAGGCCTCATTCCAGCCTTTCTTCTCTCTGCCTCAGAATATATTGTTTCCCTCTCTCAGCATTCTTACTTTTCATTTGGGGGATTAAACCAAATTTTTACTTAACCTGTTTTTCAGTCAGTCCTATTTTACAGAATATGGATGAAAAGCTGACAAACACAAGATCGCACACCTATCACTACTGGCAACCCTTGTTCAAAGGTTGCCTAAATCTATGTGGTTAAGCTAATACTTCATTGCATTTTCCCTATTATACCATTCTGACTCCAAATTAGTTTTGATTTACAGGTCTTTTTCCAACACAGAAGGGTAGGATTATCTGCTTTAAAATAAGAGCCCTTTCCACATTACTTAGGAATATGTTTCTGTGGCATTGAGGTAACTTCTTCCAAGTTACACAATAAGTTTGCTGTAGCAACTGCAGCAATGTATGGGAAAAGGCTGAAGTCCTGAGGCTGTGTTGTGTTTCCATAGAGTTTAAATTCCATGCAGCAACCTCTCCTAATGGTGTCACTGGCAGCACTGGGAGCTGACAGGACTGGGTGTTGCTGACTGGCTCCTTGCAGGTGACACTCAGGCTGTGCTACGTCACTGGTGATGTGGGCAAGGGGGATAAGGTGATACAGCAGCACTGTAAAGTCACTGAGCAGCAGTGCGGGGTGACTTGCACCTTAAAGGTGCAAATTTACGAGTTATGCCTGTGGGATGAAATAACTTCACTGGACTTTGTGAGCTGTAGAAATAAGTTTTATTCATACAGGAGTAAGCAAAGTGACATGTCTGTCACAGCTAGATGTACAAATTAGGATATATCTACATTAAACTAGAGCTGTGTTTTAGACACAGGAGGCATTTACTCAGTTTGGATCCTGACTCATAAATATTTCAAAGAGGAAGAATAAATATATGTTTTACAGCATTTAATTTGTAAAGGGAATTCGGCCCAAAATGAGTGACGTCATCTGTAGTTGCATGAAAAGAAATCAGAATAGACCCTCATTTTGTGGGGGTTTGTCTTCCACTTTGACAGAATAATTTATTACATAAGCATCCTTAGTGCTATGATCCCTGTGAAAAAATAACTGTCTCCTTACCTTTGCATTGTTTATAAAATAAGAGCTGTGGCTGTGAGATGTACTACATATTATGATAGAATAATCACAAAACAATTGCATGTAAATGACTAGAAGAATCAATATCAGCTCTTATTTGCTATTTATTTAATAATTTCAGAGCATGACTTGCTACTAAAGCCCAAATTCTGCAAAGTACTCTGTCATGGTTCAGTGTGGGCTGAGGCTTGACTTACCCCGTGGGGCCTGTCCAAAGGTAGAATGCAGGTCTAGTCCTCCTCTTCACTGGACACAGTGAAAATTGGATTAGGCCCCTTTTAAGAGATTTAAGCAAAGTGGAACAAAAGCTTTCAGAAAAATGTGTTATTTTTTTGATAGCAAACCGTGTCATGAAAATTCAAATTACATAACTTAGGGGTTGATATGGCATGGGCTGATGTGCAGAGTGTAATGTTGCAATCTAGAGTTCCCCTTGGATAGCGGAAAAGTTGGGTCCTACACTTGCTCCTGGGAATCCAAGCCTGATAACCAAGCTGGTTGGTTCTGGGGCTGTGCTCAGTCTAATGCCTCTAGGACATGTGTTTGCTTTAGACTTGCTGGATGTGAAGGTCTTCACTTATTCCTAGGTAATGCACCCCAAAATGGTATCTGAAGTGGTCAGAAGTTCCAAGCAAATGCATCTTCTCTAAAGCCACGTTTGGTAAGTAACCCGTGAGAGTCCTTTAAATCCCAGTGAGCAGTAGCTGCTTAGTGCAGTGTGTTTGCATCTGTGCCCAGAGGCACCATGCACGTTTTACTTTTCTTCAGACATCAGCTCCCTCCTGCCATACAGCAGAAGTGTTTGTGCAGCTTCAGTTTAGGGGTTCTCTTGAGAGAGCTGTGGCCAGTCCTTACACAGACCAGTGTGCTCCATAGCATGTTTGATCAATCTGGCTCAGTGGGTTTCCTACAGTACAGGTGTCTTTACAGCTGCAAGCCACTGATTTGTCCTAGTGTACTCAGTCTACATGCAACAACAGTCTACTTTGCAACTTCACCAAAGTCACTGGAATTGACAGGAATTGAGTGAATGTAATTTGTTTGTGTTGGTTTATATCTTATTCCATCCTTTTCTTATGGATTTCACCTTTGAAGGCAGTAGCTCAAAAGTATACAGACACACTCCTCTGACTAATTCATTTTTAGAGCATGCCACTCCTTTGAAAGGGCAGTTTGTATCTCTTGAAAGCTAAATACATAGCAGAAGGAGCTGGGATGGACACCTCTATAGAGACTTATGGTGTGGCAGAGCCTATTCCCTTCCCTGCTTGACCTTCTGTGCCCTGGTCAGCAGCCTGAGGCCTGGTTTGCGAGCAGTGGGGTGAAGCAGGAGGCTGGAGTGTCCTGCTGCATCCTAGCTCTGGGCTCTGCAGTCACGGCCGGGCTGACCGGGAGCCGCTGCTGTTCTTTCCCAGTGGGATCGGTGGCTCAGCTCCCTGCGGATGCTGCGCAGGCGGCTGCGGTTTGCAGGCGCAAAGCCCTGGCATTTATTTAATCTCCCTTAGTGTTTCCCTCACTGTGCTGATGTAACCAAGGCCGTTGCATAATAACCTAGTCCTCAAAATTACTTTCTCTTAGCTTTTGCCTTGTAAAAGGAGTGGAGCTGGCAATGCTGGTGGTGTCCAGAACCAGAGCTGCTGGAAAATTTGACTCCTTTGCCTCGGACAAGCCGCTTGTCAGTCTTCTCACACTGTTTAGTAATGAGAATTTCAGAAGTGAGTGCGCACACTTTCGTATTGTCTGAGCAGATAAAACCAACAATTTTCCAGACAGAACTCATACTTTTGCTAGGCTTTTGCATTTGTTTTTGTTAAAAGTATGGGTCTGTAACCACAGTACTGCAGTAAACTTTTTAGTTTTAGCAAATTTTTTAAATTTTAAATTTTAGTATTTTTTTTTATTTTAGGGAGTGGCCTAAACAGCAATGGCCTTTATGCAATTTTCCAAAGAAATGTAAAATGACAACAATGATTTCAGTGCTAAGTGGCACTTTGGGCTTTCTTTCAGATATGAGGAACAGCTCTGTCAGACAGGAACAAGTCTGCTAAAGCAAATGGAATTAGTTTGATCTAAATAAGATTATAATTGGGCCTTTCTGTTCCTACATTGCTCAAAAATAAATCCCAGTAAACAACTTGAGGTCAAGTCCCCTCCTAGCTATGCCAAAACTATATTGAAATTGGGGGAAATCGCCCCAAATTCACACTGCCTTATAGCCTACAGCATAAAAATGGTTGAATATAAATATCTGTATTTCCTAGGTAGCTCTTTCAGAACTTGACTTGTAATTAACAGTTCTAGTCTCTTATTAGAAATACTGTTTTGCTGGCTTCCTTGGCTTCCTCGATATCACTGCAGACATTCATTCCCCTGAGCTGTCCCAAGATGGGAGATTTCACAGGCTGACCCCAGCCGAGTTGAGATTTTGGTTCTGTGTGTTGTGCAACTGTAATGCAGAGACTGCTGCTCTAGTCCAAATTTGGATGTGAACTCCCTCAAAGTGTGGGGATATTTGGAGGATTGTTTTTATTTTTAAACCCACACAATTTTCTTGTTCTTATAAACAGTGTTAATTTTGGACTCACTCTATTAATATACAGTCTAATAGCAGAATAGCTGCTACTATCAACACATAATCATACATATTTCTACTAATAGCCCAGGCCTGACATTCTGACTCTAATTAACCTGATTATGCTTAATAATAAATTATGGTAATGCTTTGAACATATTTTTTAACTGGTGAGGCTGCTAATCAGTTTTGCTAAAGTAGCATTCACTGGGCTAGGGATTTACCTTGCTTGAAGCCAGTATTAATCCCTGACTAAATAGATGACTATCTTTGTATTTCAGGAATCATCAAACGAAGTTTTTTTTTTCTTTATTCTTTGTGGTGCAGTGAGGTGCATTGAAACAAATTAATTTATGGGAAGCAGTCTGTGTACAGCATGAAAAATAGTTTTGGAGTAGGTCTTAGTTATTTTTGCTTTCTGAAGTCTTTGGTGAGTTAATGGCTGTGTTCTTAAACCATAGAAATGAAAGCTAAACTGAATGACCTGTGACCATTTATTGTCACAGAAGCAATGAATGCCTGTGTCTAATGGAGGCCTATGTTTGGAGGCAAATTTTTTCTAGCTAGGAAAGGCTGAAAATAGGAAGTTGGTTTCCATTCTGGTTTCCCAGAAGAGTGTGTGATTTGGCTCCAAAGAAGGCAGGGAGCCAAATTTTGCCTGTATTCTATAGGATATGCCACTTCACTCTTGCCTGATACCTATTTCGTGGAATATGTTCTGAAAATTTGCCTTCTAGCACTGATTTGCTATGGAAGCTTGTCCAGCATCTTTTATGCTCTGGTGAGACAAGGCTTTGTGAGATCTGCAGGACTTGCGGATGGTTGACTTTGACCAATGTGAAATGATGGTTTCACATTCAATGCCTTTGCTGTGCTACCACTGATGCAAACTGCCTCCATAGAATAAGCCCAGTATAAACTTTTCTTAAAGGATTGAAGAGAAAACTTGGTCTCTGGCAATGAAATGCTGTTTTTATTTTAGGCATCTCAATGTATGAGTGAGGAAGTAATCTGATTAGCACATTTGCCAGAGAAATGAACCAATGGGAAGGTGAAAATATTAATAAAAGAGTTGATTTATACTCAAACTGGCCTTTAAATTTGCAATATATGCTGTAAGAACATGCTTATATAACCTCTATTTCTATTCATAAAGGTTTATGTGGGTCTATATTGAATTATGCATTTAAAATTAATCCACTGAGGCAGCCCACTGAGATGCCACTTCTCATTTAGTAACTGCATTAAGAACTTTGTGCTTCATTTAGAAACTGTGAGAAGCTTGCTTTGTGCTGTGGAGAGGAACTGGCCTGCCAGATTCAGACTGGCTATTATAGGGTCTTTAAAACAACCATCTTTCTGTCTTTCTCTTTCCAAGTTACCAGTAAAACTCTATTATTGACTTGTATGACCTGACTCATGCAGCCTGGCTGAACCTGACAGACCCAACTGACTTGTGTCAGATTCTTAGAAGAGATTAATGATGATTTTCTTCAGGGGTTGGGAACAGCTGATTTTGCCTTTGCAAGGCTGTGGGGACCCAGAATGAACTGATGCACACATTAGGTTTTTTTTACCAGCAGATGTAATTCAGATTTATTAAGTGTTTTGTTTGTGTAGCTTTCCAGTTTTGTAAAGCTTTACAACTTTCAGAACATTGTAAAAGGGTCAAGAGCCCTTCTAGATGTTTACATGGGTTTTGTTCTAAGAAATCTTAGACTTCTAGTTTGTCTAATTTGCATTCTTCAGAGTGCAATTATGCTGCAAAAATGGTATTGTGTGGCTCTATTTTTTGTCTGAATTAAACTTTTTTGGCTTAAAAATAAAAGCTTACTACTTCTGCATATCCACACTGGTGCAAAATACAGATTGACATATCTACAAAGCCTATCTTGTTGATTACAAAAAATTACTTGTTGTGGGAATGAGTGTGATTATTGACTAGGTAAACATGTTGTCTTCCTATTCTGCTTTTGGCTGTTATTGTTATTAAGATATTGCTTTGTGGTCTTAGATTAAAAAACTGTCAAGACTCAGTTTGTATTTCTCATTCTGGGAGTGAGCACATACTGCTAAAATATTCAAGTATCTTCTGAATAATTACGAAGTTAACTTCTGTGAGTACGGACACTGAAGAAATTTTCTCTCATACAGAATTGTGTATCTCTTCTTCCTTATTTCCCATCATATTGTTCTCCATCCCTTGTATTCTCCACTCCACCTTGCAGATAGTCCAGAGCCACCTGGAAGTTTAACACCTTCTCTCTGTGTGCACCTGCTTGTTGGGTGATTGGCTAGCAGGTTGAAATTTGAAAGGAGATGGTAGAAATATAAAAAAAAAGGTTAAAAGTCACCAACCTTGTTAAAAACTTCTCAGAGATGATGGACATGCAGGACCATATTGAAGTTCTGCAAAAACTCAAGCTAAAAGTATAAATATTTATAGAGAAGAATATTCTCTCATTTTTACATTGTCTCCATTTACCAAATGTGCTTTGTTTGCTGCTTTGTGTGAGAGGATTAATAGGTGTGATTTACTAGAGGGACGCTAAGTTGAAAAAAGCGATTTTTATGTAAGTACAGAAAGTCCCCTGATCATTTTTATCTGCTACAGGATTAAATTCCATAGTCTAGATTCAGCTGCTATAAAAAATTTGTCTCTTGCATGTGTGACTGTGCTCTACTCGATGAAAGTTTCACTGCTGAGTGAAGATGAGTGAGGTGAGGGTGTCATGCAGCCAGTCCCAGAGAGCACTTCAACTCTCTTCTACTTTTTACTGTAAGTAAAATACAGTAGGTAAGGCAAATAACATCTATATATAATAGACAATATCTTAAAACAAAATTAAGACTGAAATCCTTGAAGTTATTTAGGTGTCTCATTAATACAATGAAGAACTAGATGTCTGAGTATTTAGGGACCTGAAGTTAAATCAGAAAATAATGAACATCTTGAAGAAAGTATTATGAAAGATTAAAATAGATCAGAAACATCTGCCTTTAAGTCTTACCATTTTAAGGACTCCTTACAGGTTTATTTGTGTTTAGATTAAGGGTAAATAAGATCATAAAATTAAACATTCATTTTTATTTGTGAAAAGCAACTGGTTGCATAACTGTCGAGTTATGAAACCTATATTTTTGTCCTCTGCATTCTGAACATCTGTGGCCTATATTTAATTGTAGTTTTCATCTCCAGTTTGAAGAAACAATGTTTAGCCTGAAGACAAAAGTGATCTGTGTAGTGAAGTTAGCTAAATAGTATGGCTGAGTCTTGCTTGCTAATGGAAAAGGCATTTTTATACATTTTCTAACTATGAAATGTTATACATTTGATAGTTTAAATACCATTAAGTCTACTCTGCTATTTTGAACAATGAGAAGAATGAAGGTACTAAGACACAGAGGGATTGTACCTCAAGAGGAACAGGTGCCTAAGGATGGAAACATGGGGCCATATTGCAGCATCAATTTTTAATCTTAAATCTGTACTGATTTCAGTAGGAAGTAATTCTGGTAAAATATTTATGAAATGGTGTTGATACGACCCATGGGCAGGAAATAACGAAATGGGCAAAGTAAAGCAAGCCAGTAGAAGTGGGGAAAATAATATGAGATGAAGAAACAAAAGGAATGAGCAACTTCAGAAGTAAGACTCCTGAAAAGTTTGGAGAATGATATAGAAAGAAGGTTTTACATAGGGTGGCAACATGATAATGCCATAACCTTTCCCTCAGCAGTCCATACAACCAGATAGCTTCAGCCCAGATTTGCAGCTGTGATCTGTGTTTTGCAGTTGGTCCATATAATGGACTAGATGAGGTTTCTGTTTCAGTCAGCTTCCTTTCTTTGATATGTGATTTAAATCCAAATTCTAACTTGCATTTGTGACTCAGAAACCTCTAAGTGACGTTCTCCCCAAAGAATGAAAAGATGGAACCTTCATGTAGAAATAGAAAGGTGATGTTTGAAGGATGTTTCTTAATTTTTAAAATGCAGGTAGTCAAGAATTTCCATGTTTGTGTTCAATTAGCTTCCACATTATTGTAGTTGTTAAATTCAAGGTCTCCATAGGCTTTTTAGCCCATGTCTGAGTTGCAAATCAAGCTGTCTGCAAGTATACACTGCTGAAAATAAAGCAGGTTAGGAAGTTTTAATTTCAAAACAAATTCTGTTGTTAGATGTAAATCTCAGGTTTCCTACGTGTAATCTTGAGGAGAGATCTTGAGGTAAAAGTACAGTTGTCTCTGAACACAATATGATTTATTTCCACAGAGGTAAGGAATTCTAAATTCCAGTTTCTGCCTGCATCAGGAAATTGATAGTTGGTTTGTCTGGCTTAGGACGGGTTGTTCAATAATGACGTCTTGTTTATTGCTGTGGCATTAAAGAGGCTTATCAATGAGGGATCCCAGTTAACAGAATTGAAGGTGGAAATGTTACTATTGCTATTAAAATGTAGCTTCTTATATTTTGCCAAAGACATAATAAGCATTTTGAGAGTTTTCTAACACATTGCTATTCATTTCCCCACATTGGATCTATAGATTGAAAAGAACACAAAAAAGGAACCCTCAAACATACGCCAATAACACATGCATATTTATGCAGCCAGCAGTTCCCTTGTTTGAGGAGAATACTCAAATAATTAAATTTCATAATTTTCTGAAATAGCAAGAACATCTCTGGATTAGTCTAAGTTTGTTCTGTGAATTGGCTGAAAGCAGACTCTTCCTAGGTATTTCAACAAATTGTTCCCAGCACTTCAGCTTAATACAGTAAATGAAAATCCAGAGGAAACAGCACAGTATTGGATGAACCTGCTTCAGAACATTGGCTCAGGCCACAAAGCAAGTAATTAACAAGCTGAATGAAGCATTTAAGCCCACGCCTTATCATTTATGTAACTAACCTTTGAGTTTTGGACGCACTGGTATGCTGCAGTGAAGCCTACACAGTGTTTCTTTTATGTGTGTGTATTGAGAAAATGGGAAATGCATACCCTGCCATTTGTTTTTCACATTTTCAGCACTTATCAGGGCTCTCTGGCTGAGTGATTTTGTATTGCAAAAATGTACACCTCTTGGTCCTTTTTTCTGTAGTGCAGTATGATAGACGAGCCTCAGCCTTATTGTGTATGTGAGGATGTATTCTACTTTTAAGCATGCATATGAGCTTGTTTAAAGCATCATTAGTAGCACTAAAAAAGAATTAATTGAATATCACTTGTCACCAAAGAATTGAGCAATAAAAAGAGTCATGGGGATTCTGCAAAATCCTTGTTTATGGAGGCAGCCTTCAGAAACAGCTTTGAAAACAAATCAGGAATGCTGTGGACCAATGGGGTCTCAAAAGATGTAGTTTCCATCCTTGTCACACATCTGTTTTTCCCATCCTGAGAAATACTGGACATGTTAGGAATACTGAGACTGCTGATGACAACATTAGTTTTCTACAGAGCTTGTGAGATAGAAGTAGAGTATAACATTACCTCTGCACTTGGGAAGTGAGTCATTTTGCTTATTAATACTCTCCCTTTTGTCTCTCTCTCCTGTTCTTTATTCCATCACTTATAACCAGTCTTATTTGGAACTCTTGTGAGACAACACCATTTCTCCTTGGCAGGAGGAAAATAAAATAGCATACTTAACATGGTTATATAACACACTGCTACGCATGCCTAAAATGAGGTCATTTTGATTAATATATTTATCTGGTGTGCAGCTGTAACAGGACATGTAATTGTGATTAAAAGGCCACCGTTTTCTTTAGTCTCTTTGCAATAGCCTTTGGTTTTTGTAACTAATATCCCTGAACCTGATGAGAGTTAGTTGCTGGTTATATCATAATTGTGCCCTTGGGCTATGGTCCTGGCCTTCCAAATCCTGGAAAATCATTGTAGTGTGGACATACAATTTCCTTCCTCTCTTCTTTCCCCTGTCAAAAGTTAGGTTAAAATTCTGCACTAATTATGTTTGTTATGTAATTATGTTTATTAGAAGTAATTCAGCAAGATACGCATAGAAGGAGGAAAGAAAACAGGGCAAACTGTGGAATTCCTTAAAGTTGGAAATGTTGCTGGATGATGGAGAAAGTAAAAAGATGAGTGATAAAGCCAGTTACAGTGAGCCAGAAGAAAAAGTGGAGCAGCATGCTGCAAATGTCTCTAGTATCATCTGTGGGAAAAACAGAACCGGTAGAATCTGCTTTTGGAATACAAGCAGATGTATTTTTCTTTTGGGATGTTGAACTGCCATTCTTCAAAGTTCTGACGCATCCGGTTCTATTTCGGTTTGATGACTCCTAACGAGAAACGTTAGGCGGCTGCTGCTCAGAAGCCAGCATTTAAAAACACTGTTTTTCTGTTCTACTCTTTCTGGCAAAAAACTCGTTTTTCAAGTACTTGCTCTAACCTTTAGTTAACCTGGTTGCATAACTGGAAAGCAGCATCCCACCATGCACTTCTGTGACCCAGTTGTGCCTTTCCAGTAGTGACTTTATGAGTTATGAAAGGTGTGTCTGCCACATCACTACAGACACAATTACTCTACTGACCCTGATTTCCTAAATATTATATAGTCATTGTTCACTAAGGAGTAAAAAACAATGTAAAAGCATGTGGAAAAAAAAATCCCCTAATCCCGCTATGTTGAAAATCCCTGTGTTATGCTCTTTAGCCTTGATAGTGTTTGGACTTCTCATTGATAAAAAAAATACTTGTAGAACCAATTTTAAAATCATTAATGCTTCAGTAATCTTTCAAAATAAATTTTAGATGGTACATTCAGTACTAATAGTCACAGTACAAACCATTGACTCATCCAAGGAAGAGCCGAATAACAATTGCTCTGTTGAACTGATTTGCAGTCTAAATTGTAATGTGCAGCTTTCACATTTTCTAGACTGTCTGCAGAATTGCTTAAATCCTTCCACATTATCGTATTATCTATTACACTGTATTCTACTTATGATAAAACCCCCCTGTGGATGAGAATTAATTTCTAATGTCACATAGAGAATACTGTTTATTGCTTGCATTACTTTTACAAAATCTTTCTGTAGCTCATAGAAAACACATTTTGGTTTTCTTTGCCATCATAGAATACAGCATAAGTCAGTTACATAAATAAAGTCACTTACATAAATAGCTTAATTCTCCTTTCATTTATACGGTATTATAAATCAAGAGCAGATCTATGAAACAAAAGATGTTACACTGGCATAAAACTGGTATTGACAGCATCTGCATACTTTCATTATATAGATTTTTTCAGCCAATGATTTTTGGGCTTTAACAATTTTAAAATCATCCTATCATAAGAAATATTTAGTATGTGTCAGCTGAAAGCTGGTCTTCATAGCAAAGCTTGTTCTTTATATCAGTTTTCTAGTAGCCTCTGTATATTAATTTTTGGTATCAATATACAGTTTATCTGTGTAGTTAAAATAGAACATTACTCTTGTGTAGTAAGCATGACATGGCCAATTCTGTTGTGTAGGTTTTGAAAACTTGGTATTAGTGACTGATGATAAAAGCCTGTTTGAAAATCAGAATGACTCTTTAAAAACCCATCCTAGCCCTACAATAGTTTAATAAAGCAGTTTCTAGTCTTCTTTCAGCTGTATATGTGGCCAAGAGGCTGAGAGATAGCATTCCTTACCTTATCCTTGGTTATGAGTAGTATGGAGCAAAGACCAGGTTCCTACAGTAGAGGCTTAAGAGCTCTTTAAACTAAGAAGTCAGCACCTCTTTTGAAGATAAAAATGGTTGCCATTATGTCTTTCACACAGAAAACCATGACACATTAAGAGGTGTTCCAGGATTTTGTGCAGTCTCATTCACTGAATAAAAGCATTTTACTGACAACATTTCGAAGGTGTGGCAGGGTGACATCCAGGAGCTGTCCCATGGCATTCCCTGTATGGCACAGGGTCTTGATCCCATGTACAGTAAAGTGAGCACAGGGTCTTATGACAGGGAACTGTGGAGCAAAGGCTGACTGGAAGCAGTGGCTTTCCTTTAAATACTTTAGATAGAATCATCCAAATGCTTTGGATAGAAATAATCCAAAATTGCTAATGATCATTTTAATATGAGGCATTATGTAAGTGTAGATGGCTTTAGCATATTTCAAATATGCTAAATTTGATTGAATCAATCTGGTTAGGTACACTGTTATAAAATGAGGACATAGTGAGAAAGTTGGGAAATATTTTGCCATCCTTATATTTGGGTTAAATTCTGCTTCATATGGCATCTAAACCCCTTTTTCATAATCACTCTTAAAGCTTTCCAAACAAAATATATGACTTAAAAACAATAGTTTAAATCTGTATTAAATAGATCTTTTTTTCTCATTCCCAAGAAAAGGCCCAGTTTTGACTATTTACTATTTTGTGATGAAAATGTACTTCAACCCAAATATCCTCTAATCAGACACATATATTTTTACAGATAACAGAGACCTTGACATAATGAGTTGTAAGCTCACCATAGGCCTTAGACTGTGCCCTGAATTCTAAAGTAAATGCAGAGCCTGAACAAGCTTACATAAGAGGCCAGCAAGGAAACCTCTGACCCCAACAGTGGCTGGGGCTTAGGCAGCAAGTCTTAAGTGTGCTAGATCTTGCTTAAATGACAAAGGAAGAGAAGCAGCCCATATATATGTAACTAGCAAAAAATTTTCAAATCATCAATATTTTTTGTAGAATAAATTCTTAGTATTAGGTTTAGGAATAAAGGTATTCTGTAGCTTTTTCTGTGAAGGTGAGTTTGATAGCCCTGTGGAACTTCTTAAGTGGTCATCACTGAAAACAGTCCTTTCATCACCACACAGACACAGCTTAAATGTGGCTG
>VWYI01005606.1:5964-23929 GCA_013399455.1 Anthoscopus minutus
TTCAATGCTCTTGACAGAATATTGCTGCTTCAGCAAAAAGCTTTGAAGGTGAAAAATTTTGTTCCGAGAATGTTGTGTGTGTGATCATGTAGCCTCTAAGTGGAGATGTAATGCTGAATTGGGGGGGTCCTGTGATTGTTCCCTCCCTGCCAGTGAAGCCAGAATCCCCTGTTAACCTCTCTAAGCTTATGGAAATCATGATGCAGATTTATTTTGGTTTATGAAGGGGATGGATCACAGGAAAATAATCAAAATTGGTTTTCAACATTAGAAAGGAAAAAAAGTTAGTGAAAACTTTCAGTATATAGATAACATACACTCCAGGGAAATTATGCTAGGCCTCCCAAAGTCAATGAAGGAAGCATTGTTTTGGCCACTTGATATTGGCTTCTGAGAATACTGTCAGTCCAGCACTTCCTTGTTTTTTTTAACACTCAAATCTTAATATACTATTTCAGTAGAAGACCTTTAATTTATAAATCCCAGTACAGACAAGACTTTTTTGTGCTGCAGAAATTATCAGACAGTAGTTCTGCCCATGTTTCTGTCTGCTAGCAAATGGCCTTTAGCAAATGACACTGCTTTCAAACACTGCATTTCCCTTTGAATTATTTGCAATACCACTGAGTGGTCTGCAGTTTGTTTTCTACCCCAACAATTCAGCTTTAAATTAAAAAGGAAGTCCCTGAAAATTAACACTGCCATCATGTCATGCATGCTAAATCCTTTTGTAAATTCTGACCTAAAAAGAAAAATGTATTATTAGATAAGCACAAAGAAATTTATTTTAGCCTACTGTTATTTTGCCAACCCTTAAAAATAGATTTAAATGAACTGAAATCAAAAGAGCATGTGTAAAAGATAATGGTTTTAGGGATTTGGCTCCCAGTAGCTGTTGACTGCTCTTTGCATTTCAACTTCATCTATTGATAAGTTGTGAACAAGTTATAAACTATCCTTGAGGGTGAAAATGTTGGTATAGTGGAATACTGGAAAGACTTTATGAAAATGTAGCTGAAGGTTAACTGAAAGTATTTTTCTTTCTTCAAAATCCATGATTAGCTGAATTTTTTACATCTTCATTACATTTAATCAGTTCACTTTCTGCCTGTATTAAAGATCAGATTCTGGCTGAAACTTGAAATAGAAAATATTTTCCCTATTATCTGCAAATCAGAACATTATTGAAAGTGGCAAGGCATAAGAATAAGCACTGCCTGAAAGTGCCACTAGGGAGGATGATAAACTAGCAAACAGAAAGGCTTTTTACACCTTAGAAGTCAAAACAGAGACTGAGATTTTTAAGTTCCTGGTTTTGTTTAGTTTGTTTTGTTTTTCTGAGTAGGCTCACAGGAAGAATTTCATTCATTTGGAAAGGGTGTTGAACAGCACAGCATGCTCTAAATGGTTGAAAATGTTACCTATTTGTTTAAAATGTGATTAACTGTCTGCAGAACTCAGGCCATCCAAATCCTGATGATTAATTGAACCTCATGTAATTTTCTTATTGTATTTGCAATAAACCAGATTCTAAAATCTTACAGTAAAGTACTTAATCATTCTTACCTCTACCTCAGCAAGTCTATAGCTCTTTGTAAGGTGATGCTGTAGCTAAAAGCTTGTAGCTTATCTAGGAGAGGCTCAGAGTAGAAAGAATCCCTGGCTGAGAAAGTTTAGAAAATTTAGCAGGATTTGAAAGTCTTGTTTCTTCATGAGATCTGGAGTTGTCTTGCTACTGGTATGACACATACACAGATTCAGTCAGATTACCTGGGATTCATTTGAGTGGACCTCCATGAAAACAGATGTATCTTTTGAATATTCTGCTGTCCCCCACTGCTTATGGACTATTTTGATTCTTAAATTTGTAGCCAGCCTGTTGTAGGGTAGTTCAGAGTAAATTATTGGATGAGAGTTCACCACTGTCAGTGGGAAAGTGACATACAGAAAGTGACATACAATTATTTGGAGCTTTGGACACCCATGGACACCATTCCTGTCAATTTAAAACAGAGGAGTCAAAACGACATTTGAAAAACATAGTAGACTTAACCTTAACTGAGAGGTACTTTGATAATAGCACAAAATGATTCCTCAAAGAGTGATACCACCTCCTTAGAGACAGCCTATTCTCAGATAAAGACACTTTCAAAAATTTTGGTGAGTTGCCACTGACGGTGCTCATGTGAATGACATCCAATGACCTTTGGCTGCTGTGACAATGGCACAAAGTATGCAAAATCAAGTAGTGCTTTATGCTACAAGACAGTAATAAGCATGTAATTATATTGTAATTAAAAAGCAATTATTTACTGGCAACTATTGAAGACGTCTTTAATGATAATTCTGAGTGTGACTACCATGTAATTTGTAGAGAGAAATAAGTGTGCAATTACCCTGTTAGTAACACAACAATTACCAAATACATCCATGCATCTTTCTGTTTTCTGACATGGAGTTACTGACACCTGCAAAATATAAATTACATGGCAACTACATATGCAGCTGCCAGGTGATGTACAGTAGAATGAAAAGATGGCTGATATCATTTCAGAAATAGAGTTTGATTCAGTAATGTAAAACTAGCGTTTTACACCAGTGTTTACTGGTGTTTTTTTCATTAAAGAACAGTGATCAAATCTGAAATAAGACCAAGCCACTGGAACCCACAAAGCTTGAGAGAGTTATAAACGTGCTGCGAATCAACCTCAAATCTTTGTGTAGAATTATGGTACAATAAAATATATTGTCACAAGTCTGGAATTAGTAGTTTATTCATTTCACGTGGACTAATTCTATCTATTCAAAAGAGAGAGTTTCTGTTGTTTCTATCACGGGTTTTTATCACAGATGAGCAACAGAGTCTTGCTCTATGTGGAACCTCATATGTTCTCATATGTTCTCACCTCCCTCTTATGTTATTATTCTAGTGACATTCCCAAATAATGGGTTTGACAGAAGGTGGGCCCTGAGTAGAAGAACTTACCAAGTGAGTGGGAAAGCAGAAGTAAAAGCCCCAAGGCAAGATATGTCATAAACATTTCATAGAAAACATTAAATGCATTATTTTGAAGCAAATTATGTGTCATTTTATGGCTAGTGTAGGCTACATTCATTCTTGTGACATGGACCCCCATTCTAACAAAGTCCTTGTTTATTCCACATAAATATAGCCTTAGTCTTAGGCACAAGACCTGAAAATATATTGACTACTTAGGTGCTGAAAGCTAAAGATATATTTATTTACACAAGAATACGCATCATCTCAATCTTTAAACCTGTGCATCTAAATCACACCCTGAACAACAAAAGTTTCCTGCCAAATATTACACTAAAGCACATGCAGGGTTTAATTTTTAAAAATCTTGATAACTAGAAATTACTATGAGCCCTAAGTGGTCAGAATGTTTAAATATCAGTCCAATTTTATACAACAGCCTGCAATAAAGACCTGTATTTGAGGTTTATTTATAGGTAATTAATCTAAAATGAAAATAGTCTTTGTTTTCCTTAAAGAATAAAAGGAATAGAGAAACATAGGACTGAAAAACCCTTCTGAATCACAAATTCTAAACCCCAGAGAAGAAATTTATTGCAACTAATCCAGTGTGATGCAAGACAACACACTTCCATGCTGAAAAGATTTCTCTCTAGCTGTACTCCACTTCTCTTTCTTGGTCTGGGAAACTAAAGTTCAGCAACTAAACTAAGTATGACTATTATTTACTTAGCCCTCAGATTTCACTTATTACTATCATATTACTTAGACTTTGTCATCTTATTTTATATGCTTGCTGAATTTCTTCAGCAGTGCCAGAAAACAGCCACTTAATATTTACAGCAATTCATTTGATGTTCTGTCATCCATCAAGATTTACAGCAATACTCTCCCAAGATGCCTGCATCCTATATAACAAAACTGAGCTGTTGATTACAAAATAGGATGATGAAAGGGGGCTGGAATGTCTTTCTAGAAATTTCTGGAGGAAAACGAGAGTCATCTTAAAGCATTTATTTTGAAGAGAAGCAGAGTAAGCCCTTCCTTTCACACCCCTGATAATGTGGAATAATATAGACAATTAAAGTTTTCTCCAACAGCTATACTGTGGGAATGCTGTAATCCTTCTTTGTCCACACATGGTGTTTCAGGGTGATTAACTGTTAATTGACAAATGTCAGTATACCCTGGAGCATATTTTGCTGAGAACATACAGCCAATGATGGCCATTAATTTTTTCTTCTTCTTATTTGCAAAATCTCACTGAGAGACGTTCATGTCCTATAATTAATCCAAGGGTTTCCAGGGAACAATAGTTTGCATCCTAGATGATGGCACTCTATTAAACCTTGAATTAAGGATAAAGAAGGATGAGTGTTTTGTCTCACCCTGGATTCCACTAAGATTGTGCCTACACATAAATAGATGACTATTTATTTGTTCAGTTAGACATGTGCCTAAATATGATAGAAGTGAGACTAGAGAGTGATCTTGTCACAAGTACTGTGTCTGCTGACGATGTAAATCAAAATAACAGAAACAGAAAAAAAAGAAGAAATGGAAACTAAAGTAATAAAGATCTTAACAAATAAACAAAAAAAAACCCTAAAACAAAAGCCAAAAACACACACAAAAAATCCAGCAAAAAACCAAAACTAAAACCCACCAGTCTGGCTTGTTGAACTGACTTCCTGCCGTTTTGTTACCAAAACATCTAGAAAGACTATTAAGCCATGGTGTGGGCTTTTAGTGACAATAGGGCTATTGCCCAGTTCCTGTTGCTATGTTTTATCATTGTTACAGTCCAGTGGTTATGTTTCAGCTGCAGTGCTTGTGGAGTTGGTGTGGAGGTTGCTGCTTCTGCAAGCACCTAAGAAAAAGAAAACCTCTTTTGCTAATAATGGATATCTCTGTAGCAGTGTAAATGGAGAGGTCAAAGCCTGTGAACATGACAACGTGGTAGTTCCAAAAAAAAAAAATCCTTTTTAGTTCTACATAACAATTCTATGTGGGTTCATCCTTTAAAAAAAATTAGTCAAAACCGTGAATACGCATATCTAGGTTTGCGTGCAGGGTGAGTTTAGCACTCGTGATTATTTGGACTGACAGTGTCTGTATGGTTTCTGTAGGTTGTTGAATAAAGGTCAAAATATGTTCCTGTGCTCCCAGTCCTAGAAGATTCCTCCCAGAACTGTACTGAAGAAGCTCACTCCTCAGTTGTCTGCTTTTTGCCTGTTACAGAGATAAACCTTCATTCTCTGTAGCTGTCATTCTCATATCTTTCATGTGTGCTAAATTCACTCGAAAAAATATTTCAGAGGAAAACAATAGAAGTGCTTCATAACTCATACATAGTAATTGGTATCCTGATGAAATCTGGGGCCTTATCTTGGATTCCTAGCACATCTTATTCTTGCCAGGACGTCTTACAAGCAATGTGGCACAACTGTTTGTTGCTGATATAACTTTCAATCCAGATGTACAATCTTCTTATTGTTTACTCTTAAAACATTTATAGATAAGTTGAAATATATATATGTACGAAAATTTCAGACTAGGCAAATAATGAATAGTTTCTGAATCTTTTAAGCGTATTTTTTTCACTCTTTTAAGATAAGAGAACTTATTTTTTGTATTTTAAGTAACAAGACCCTCTACAAAACCCTAAATGGCATTATTTAATCTTAAATTATTCTGTATCTTTTAACAGGTATAGATAAATAAACAGCTTTATTTTAACATTTATTCAAATGTTTTAAGAGTTTAAAAACTTAGAAAACCATGATGGACATCTGCCATATGGGCTTTTGGTATTTCTCCTACTTGAAGCAAAAAAATCAACCCTTTTTCTGGCTACAAAATGCACCTTACTGTGTTACCAAAAGGCACAGCAGAAATTTCAGAGGTGGCTCAAATTGTGATTGTGCTTGGAAAATTATTCCTGTAGGATAAATATCTGCATAATTTTTACCTTGAAAAGAGCCAAAAGGTACCAAGTTCAGGAAAGCTGCATGTGCTTATCTTGGAATCCAGAAATCATTCCAATGGCATGATTTTTGGATACAGGTTTCATGCATTTCTGTGGTAGCAAGAAGGTGGATGAAGAGAATGTGAAGTGGGATTGGAAGATGCCTCTGGTACACACAGAGGGAATCCTGCATTCATAGGGTAGAAGTGACAGAAAACTGGAGCCCAGAAGTCTTCCACTTGGGTTATATATGTTCAGCTTGGTGGCTTCCCTGCAGGGAACTCACCTTGTGTCCAAATACTAGATTTTGTTACTGGTAAAATATGTAAAAGAACAATGGCCCTTTCAGAGGTCTCAGCTGCTCCAATAGAAACAAGTAGTAATTCACATTGAAAATATCTCTGAAAATATCTGAAAATATCTCTGTGGGTGGAGAAGGGAAAAACAACAACCAAAACACAGTTCATTTTCCATTCCTTGATCAATGCAAAATTTAATGCAAGACTCATCAAGCCTAACTTAATCTTCTCCTTGAGTCTTGTGCCTCTGAGATCAACTTTGTTAGGAAGCCCAGTCATCAATTCAACATATGTCTTCTTGAAGATGAGGTTTTTCTTCTAAAGCTCCATCAGTTCTGGAAGTCAAACCTTGTTCTTCCCAAGAGTGCCGTTCCTCAGGCAGGAAGCTATAATGTAAGGGATTCTTCACAGACTAAAGGAAGCTTGGAGGAAAAGAAGATGTGGGGGCTCCAGAACACTGAATAGCTCCAGGGAAATGGTTATAATGAGGACAAAAGTCCATTGTTCTTAGAATCAGACATCCGTCATTGAACTTCAAAGGGATAATATAAATAATAATAAATATAATAAATATAGTAAATATACTATACTAAACTATACTATAATATACTATACTATAAGTTATGTTATGATTATATATAATTGTATGATATTATTATATTTTAATGCAGTAGTGGTGTTGTTATTACTATCTTTATTATCATTATAAATAGGCTAAAATAAGAGCAGACCTGAATTCCCACTGAGCCTTTTTTGAGTTTTAAAAAAAGGTAAAAATTTTGTTCACAATTTTTTCCTTCATTCTTCCTAGAAACAATTGTCTTCCTACAAAAGGAATTGTCTGTTATATTACCAAAGATTCATATTGCTGGAACACAGAGAAAACACCTGTGTCCTTACACTTCCCAAAGGAAAGATAAGCTATATCACAGGTTACATTACTCAGCTGTATATTTTGCCAAGTATTTGTGTATAAATTAAACCACAAATGAGAAGCTTGTGACCATATCTTTGTCTGAAATGTGACCACATATAGTTCACTATACTTTTTCAAATCTGTATGCGTCATTTCACTATTTCTATCTTATTCAGACTCAAGTTCTTATCCTTTCCATTATCTCCCTTGGAAAAAATGGATGAAATTGGGTCATTATTGCGCTCATGTCATCCCTTGGGCTGCTGGACACCTGGGTTTTTAGGACACTGTAATATGACAAATTTAGCAAACTTTTATTGCTTTTTATGTCCAAATTCAGTATCTTCAAGATATTTCCCAATATAATATCCACAATAGGATAAAGCAAGAGGAATTTAGAGCTATTTTTCAGCTGATACTTCCCAGTTGCTTCTGTGGAACAACAATCTGATGCCTTCCAACATCAATTTTCTCTCTTAAAGAGAGTTACAGGGTCATCTAAGCCCACTACACAGACAATAATATTCATCCATGTCTCTACATTTGAACGAAACTGGCACAATCATAAATCTCACACAGCAATTCCATATCCCATTGCATCATAATAGGGGGGAAGAGTTTGGTTGGATTTGGTTTGGTTTGTTTGTTAGCTTGCTTTTAAGTGTGGTGGGGACCTTTCAGTGTTTTAGGTTTTAGGTACAGTTTACCTCTTCAGAAGGGTGGTCTTATGGCAGGGTTTCAGTTTTACCCACATGCAAAGAACATTCATGCATCCTTCAATATTTTTCCAATTTTCAACAAAAGGTGAAATAATCCTTTTAAACAAAGGATTGTTTAAGCTTTCTTTACCTATATTTGTAAATATTTTAAATAAAATTCAGTCTATTCCTAATATTAATCAAATCAAACTTTCAGCGACGTTTAAACTAAAGAATGTTATTATACTACTGAATAAACCAAATTGAGTTTAATGAAGTCATTGCTTCACAGACATTTGAATTTGCACAAAACCATGTGGGGCACTGGTTTGCTGGAGTTTACATTTATATATGTAAGTACTTGAAATAAGTGAGACAAGAGAACTCATAGGTGTGTTTTCTTTTGCTTGTGCACTCATGTATAGCTCTTGTTTTGAAGGTTTGCAACTGGTAGAAGACAGTACATTTCATTTAGAACTAGAGCACCTGAATAAGTGACATTCAGAAATGTATCCTCACTTCCTGTCACAATTCCATTTCATTTCAGGTTCAATTAAATCAATGCTTCAGTTCTAGAAACTTTTAAATCAACAAAAGTAGGAACAGTGGGCAGTAATTCACATTTTAATGTTTATTCAGTGATACAGACACTTCTGCATAAACCAACATATATTATTTGAATAACTTATAACAGATGGTTTGTATATCCTGAAATAAAAAACCAATAAGAATAAGCCTGCAAACGCAAACATTATGAGCAGATTTGCTAAAAAGGAAAATCATTCCATCCTCAAGACCCAAGCTTTCAGAGAGCTGGAAAATCTGCAATCAGGAGGCCACAGGATACAGGGGCCTGTCATGCCCTGTCTGCTACAGAGCCAAAACGGCCTCTGTTGCAATTAGGGAAACACAATGCTCAGGCTCGACCTGGCACCGATGACCTCTGGCATTGTGGTGGCATTGTCACCACCAGACAGTGCCTAAATGATGTTAACAGGAGTAGACAATGCGCACTCAAAGCGCCAGCAGCTCGCTGGCAGCCCGCAGCAAACACCCAGGCCACCATCGGCTCCACAGCAGCACTTCCACCCCCTCATTCCAACTGGTTCAGCTCCACTGATAATAACTACAACAGGAAGTACTTGGGAAAAAAAATACACACCGCTGCAGGAGATGAAAAAGAAGTTCCTCTCGTCCCAACCACGTGTTCAATGCCTAAAATGAGAATGCAAAAACTATGCTACTGAGCATAGAATGACTTAAAAGGCCCCTGCACAGGAGAGTGAGATCCCTGTCACTTACTTAAATATGGCTCCAAATTGATGAGTAGATTTCATGTGGGTTTTTTTTCTCTGGGTAATAATACAGTGAGAGCAAGCCAGTGAATCAGGCTCTGATATTACCAATTACTATGGTCACTTACAGCTAAGCTTGCAATCACTAAAGGCTAAAAGACACATGGTTTAAGTTTGAATGGAACATTAGTAGAGCATAAATGACACATTTTATTAACGGACTATACAAAATAAAGCAGTGTGTTGTCATGAACACACACAAGATTAAGCAAGAAGGACTAATTTACACCTTATCCAAGAGAGGTAGGGTGTTAGTGAAATTTAGAAACAAGAAACTTTTTCTGTGACAGATAATGTCTAAATATTAGGGAAAATTAAGAAGCTGTTAATTCATTTAATGATATCTTCACCATATAAGTTTTCAAAAAGTACTTTTCCTATTATCTTTTTTTTAGACACTTGGTAGAATAAAAGCTTCTTGGCTGTAACTGAAACATCTGAAAGCTGATTGCTTTGGGAAAACAATGAGATTTGTGGTTTTATCAGTCAGGATAGAAGCAATGGAAAAAGAGAATAGGTATTTTTCAGGGAGAATACAGCATTAATACAACTTGCATAGGAAGAATCTGCATCTTATCAAGTAATAGAAACACATTCCTTCACATAAACCTCAGCACTATAGTTTAATTTTGTGATGGCATTCATTTTCTGTAACAGCTTATCAGCTTCCAGCTGCTCTGCTGGGATATTGAGATTTCAGCTTTGGTAAGAACAGCAAGACACACAAAAAGCCAACGAAGAAGAACAGTTAAATGTCTGTCAAAGCAGGTCACAAAGATGCATCTGTCCTCTTTAAGGTAGGAGTGCAAGTGAGGAAGTGTGAGAAGTGAGCTCAAATTGGAAAGTTAGAAAGCTGACATTGATGTGGGCACCATAGGGATTCCTAAGATTTTCTAGGCTCTTGTAATGCAGTGGTCCAGTGCAATGTAAGGCCTGAAAAATAGAGGAAGCAATCCTGAAATTACAATGTCCTGCCACATCATTTATTGTTTTTAATGAAAGAGGGAAAGCAAGAACTATAATGAGGTATTTTCTGAAACTGTGGCTCAACAAACCATTTACAAAACTTTCCAGGTCCATTGCTAAAACCTGATAACCCTGGATCCCCTATGACAGTGATGAAATGACCCAAATGGACTATTGGTTTCTCACAAAATAAGATGTAAGGATTACATTTCTTCCAGCCTGGCTTTCACTGGAAATCTTAATTTTAACAACTCTTACCCTGTATTGATCACTCATGCCTTTAAGGTTCAATTAAAGTACTGTATATGGCCATTGTTCTCAAAGAATAGTGTCCACAACTGCTCTCCACATGCTTTTAATCACGGAAACAACATTCATCAACAGTACACTGAAATTGCTCATTTTTTTTCTCAGTTCTTGTCATTGGTAAGATAAATGAAGCCTCTCTAGTCTTCAGTCTTCCTTCAATTGATAACAGGCTACTTAAAAAGAAAATATTAAACCTTGTGTGAAAAGTCTTCTGATTCAGATTAAAGAAGCACTTAATAGCTTACCTTGCCTATAGCAAACACCTCCAGAGAAAGGAAGAAAAGAGTGCAACAAGACAAAGACTAGTTTTTATTGGCTTTTAAGCAGCTGCATGTAACAAGGTCCTGCAGCACTTTCATCAGCCATCAACATCTTGGCTCTGGGGTAACAGACCTTTGATAAAGAGTGAATTCTTCCCAGCCAAATAATATCAGAAAAAATATGCAGGGAAGTTAACTTCAAAGATAATCTGCTGGTGCTGAATTTTAAGGAAACTCTCTTGCAACTTGTCACTGTTTCACAGAGCTTTTACTCACCATGGTAGATGGATAGATAATCCATCAGTGGCTTCACAAGAGTCCATGGGTCATGTTTGATAGGAAAAAACATTTCAGAAACATATGCTAAGATACTAATAGAGTCTCTAGTTACATTTTGCTGGCATCTCTGTCCACTGTACTGTGACATCTACTCTTGTAAAAGAGAATGTGATAAATCTCAATTATTCTCTTTTCTTAATGGGAAGATATTATATATATAAGACATATATCTTAATGGGCTGTCTTTCCTAAAGATATACAGCTATATTTATGATTAATTCACTTTAGTATTAGCATTTTATGTTTCCCCAAATATATACAAAAGTGGTTTATATGTATAAAAAAGTTTGCTTAATTAACAACTTAGATTAAATATAGTTTAAACAAAAGCCACAACAGTAACTTCTCACAAATTATTCATACAAAATAGAAGACTCCAATTCATAAATCAACTCTAATCCACGTCAGTAATATCCAAAAGCCATCACCAGCTGATGGCTCTTCACTGTTTCTCTGACAGCTATATCCCCAGGACAGGCTGAATGTCACTCTTTCCATCTGGTGGAAGCAACACTGGATGAACAAAGGCTAATTTAGTTCTCACATGCACTGACACTAGTGTGAACTAGGATGAAAACTACATTTTAAAAATTTAGCAAATCAAAGGCAAGATCAAAAATACATTGCTAGCCTCCAGGGCTACCACCAGAAGTACTCATTAATTCTGTATGTTTCCAGAATTAGACTTCTTTGGGACTCCCTGCTTATACCTAGCAAATAAGGAGATGTGTAACCAAAATCAATGGTGGAACTTATGTGCTTCAATCTTGTTGTATTCAACAAACCACTGGTGCAGACTCATGGCTTAAGAATTCATATTAGTTCATCTTTTCTGACATCCTTCTAAGTAGCAATTTCCTTCTAGTTTAAATCCAGCCCTCTTTGTTAAGAGAGATTATGCATTGAAAAGTACCTCTATTTACCGATTTTTTCTTTAAATAGATATGGTGACTCACCACCATAATTTAACAGGAATCTATTGTAAAATCACCCTCGTTGAACATTCTTTCACTTGACCCATCACCCAAAACCAAAAAAATTTCCACGAGGGAGATATCCATTCCCTCTTCTTGACATTGCCCAAGGGCTCACAGCTTAGGCTGTGAGGAGTTCATGGTATTTATGGGTGCATACTAAGCCCTGTTCTCTAATTGGATCCCCATTTCAACCAGTTCCAAGTTGTGGGCTGGAAAGACGAGTAGCTGCCTCTCAGGTCTCTCTGGATATGCATACACACAGTCCAGCTTATAAATAAAGAAACAGAAAGATAAGGTGCCCTTAAATGGCATATAAATCAATGCATTGTGTGTCAAACCTCTCTGGGTTGCATATTTGCATAATGTAGTACTAGCTATATAATCAGCCTCTTTTAATTATTTATTTCCGCCTCCCCCAGAGCACCAAAGAGATTCTTTCTCACAGCAAGCCTGACGAAATGTACAGAGATTCCCAAAGCTGCATACAAAGCAGTACTTTGTTTTTGTATAACATACTATCAACATTAAAGAAGAAAATGGTTCCAGAATACACATATATATCATTCCACATTCTTGTACTCTATAGAGACATAAAGCATACAATGGACATGCCTTTTCTGTTGCACATATCTAAATTCTGCCTACTAATCTCCATATTTTAAAATTACACTTTGGTCCAAATATATCTCTGTTCTAGATAGTGGTAAACAAAGACATCCTTCTGTGCTCCCTTGACAGTTTAAATGGATATAGATCCTGTCTTTTTGGGGTACCTCGTGGCTACCATTTTAGGACAAACTGGAAGCATCTTGACTCCATAGCTTTGAATTCCTAGTCTACCTGTTCCTCATAGGTGCAGGAGAACATTTTACCACCAGCTGTAAAAATCAGATGACTGTTGATTGCTCTCAGCTTTAATAAATGTTGAATATACCAGATTGCCACAAACAATCAGGGGCTGACAATGTCCATGTAACTCAATTCATCATGTTTGAGGGATATTCCCCAGCTAGGTCACCATTACAGTGGTTAAAAATCTCTAAAGAGGAGAATTCTCCTTTTAGTTTGTTTGGGGGTTTCTTTTACACCTTCCAACATCTTTCAAGTTTCTCAGATTTAACAGGTAATGAAATTTCCACATGAACATTGAACACCAATGTTGTGCTAAACAAGAAATCTTAGGAAGCTTTATATGGATCATCAGACCAGAAAACATGTAGATCCACATCCAGTATCTTCTAGAAAACATCATAGATTCAATCAATAATAAAATCTCTTTGTCAAAGTGCCTTTTTTTTGTAATGTACCAGCAGGCTTGGCAATAATGTGCTTATAACATTTCAGTATCCACAAAATTTCAGGGAAGGGAATTAGCCTTTTATAGAAAATAAAAGAATGCTCGCCCTTTATCACAGGTAAAACCAACTGTATTTTCCACCTCTCTGTGTCTGTGTAGTGTGGGAAAAAAAAGGTATACCTCACTAAGTTGTGACATCAAAACAGAAATCATCATCAAATGTGTTGCCCATTAACACAATATGTTGTACCATCACCGCCATGCTGTTCTCTTCTAAAGTATTCCTTTCTTTCTTACTACCATCCAATATTCTTTTGTATCAAGACTGAAGAGAGAGAAAAGAATTAACCATATGTATATGCACTATTTTATAATACCCTGTTACTTTGCTTAGCAAAAACCTTTGCTGGAAGTTTTTCTGGAGAAAGGAATGCAAAACTCAGCCCTCAGCAATGACACTTCCTACTAAAATGAAGTGTTGGAGTCAGCAGATGATCTTCAGATCATTAACAGCTTGACATGTCTTGGCTATTCCAAGAAACTCAAAGTGTATCAATCTGACTGCACAGCCTAATGTATTTGTTTATCATAAGAAGTATGTGCCCCAAGAGATGCAGTTTCTGTTTCAGTATTTTGCTGTATTACTCAAGTGAATACTCTTCTCTATGTACCTTCAGCTGTCTCATTGTCCTTTGGAAGTCAGACACATTTCCCTCATAAATGAGTCAGTACTTACCTTAGAGATGCCTGTAAAGAAAAAGAAAGGTGTACTTCTGATTGATGTGGTAACTCGGGAGGTCCTGTTTTAAGATCTGAAAACAGGAAGACGGAATGTATTTTTATTTTTAGTTGAAAGTGACCTTTCAAGGTACCAGTTATTTCTTCAGGTAGCTTCAAAATGTGACTTCTCTACTGTATAAGTTCTCTTCAATGATCCACTGATTCTCAATGGCTCTTCTTTGGGAGGCGGAGGGAAATAAAATTCTTGGAAAATATCAAATAAAATTTAGAATAAAGTATTTTGCCAAAATGTTTTTTAAATGCATGCAATACACTTCAGCAGCATCAAATATTTCTAAACTGTATCAGTATGCTTGGCTATGTAAAAAAACCAAACACAAGCCACCAGATTATAATAATGACATTGTTACTTTTTAAAGAATTCGGTGCAGCATAGGCAAAGCTGAGCTCTTATTTGTATGAACTCTTCTTTTTTAAACCCAGTGTTTAATAAAGACAGAGAGTAGAGCAATTATTTCATCTGCAAAAATAAATGGATAGCTATTAAATAGAGCAAATATTTAGTTTTTAAAGAGAAAATGTTTTAAAATATTGCATATGTTTGCAAATGTTGTACCAATTTACTTATCTTTGTTTATCTACATTATGACCAAATTGAAGATTGCCCACATTCAATTTAATTTCTTGTTTTGAATTCAGATAAGCAACATTGAATTTTTCTAATTTGTTTACTTCTGCTGCTTTGCTTAACTGACAAAACATAGTAACTGGCTCATAGCAATCTCTTCACCACAAAGGTATTAATGAGCTGAGGATGCCAGTGAAATCTGGATGAACAGTGTATCTTATTTTCTTTGCCTTCAAGTTATGTTATAATCAGGAAGATCAAGATCCAGTAGTTCCTTTTTCTTGCCTCACACATTGATTTTGCTGAATTTTTTCTCAGTGTTATATTGCAGTTTATAGGTTCCAGTGCAGAACTAAGCTGATAGAAATGCATCAAGGTCGATCTATTTACAGTGGAAAATCTCTTATGTGTTTTGTTAGTGTATTCAGAATACTTGGGGTTTTTTATCCCTTAGTATTTGTATTACCATAACTTCAGACCTATCTAGGGTCTTGCCAGGAAAAGAAAGAAAAAACTGTTTCTTCTGACATCCTAACTCTTACACAGAAAGTTTGATAATGAGTGGAGAAGAGGAAAGGACACAAAGTCTCAGAGCAAACTATCTCCCAAATAAAAACTAAAAATAGAAGAATAAAACTTGTCAATAATATTTAGTATATTGGTTATGCCATAGTCAAGCATTAGCACTATAATCATAGCTGAGATGAGCAAAAGAGTATTTTCTAACTCACTGAAGTTAGTCAAGTCAACAAAATGGAAACATCAATAGCTTTTCAAACAAAATCAAACCAAAAATCCTGAGATATGAGAGAAACAAACTTCATTAACTATGTACAAGACCACTGCATTGTCAGTGGCCTCAGTTACGGACAAGTATCTGAATTCTTTAAATCATTTTGCTATTTAATTCTGGTTTTACATTCGATATCCTAGAAATTTTTTCAAGTGGGAAGTTAATACCAAGGAGAAGTCAGGATATGGACATGATAAGACAAAATCCCCCTTCTTACCTCAAAAATTTCAGCACTGAAATGACTGTAAAGCAAGCTAAACCTGAAAGACAGAAACGCAAGTGGGAGAAAAAGAGAAACAGGACTGGTTGGTAAGACAACCCATCAATAGAAAAAAGCAGTTTCAAATCTGTTGAGGCAGACTATAATGAAATCTAAGGCTAAACATCTTCTCTAAGAGAAAGTTATCCTCAAACTGACCTATTCCTCCTGAAGCATTATCAGGACTAAATTATTTTCTAAGATGTTCAGCAACAGATAAATTTATACCCATTCTTCTAAATCTCACTTCTTATTATTAAATAATTCATCATTCTCTACCTGATACTGACACAGAGACTGTCAAATATTATCACATATCAATGAAGATTTTTCTCCCAACTAATAACAATTAAAGTAGATATGTTTAACAGAATTGCTTCAGAAGAAGAAGTAAGAATGCAACTTTGAGGTAGATTATTAGCTAGCAAAGATTTTCAGAAATATTTTGGCCAGTTATTTCTTTTTGTTCCTTCAGGAACCATTGCTGGAAAACAAATTCCAGCAGGTTGCAGGATTGTGTAGCAGAGGATGCCTGTTAATATAATTGATATAATCAGTAAATCCCATGCATCTATATTTTTCTGAGAAGAAAGTATTGACAATTCCTCAAATTAGTGAGCTGAACTTCTATTTAACCTTAATGTGGTTCATTTTTTTCTAATTACTTTATTGATTTCTTTGTTGGAATGTTGAAGATGAGGTGGGAATTTTTCTTCTTTTTTTAAGGAACAATACCCTAAGAGAACCAGTCCAAAATTTCTGTGCTTAGTCAAAATTGATTATGTTTCCATGTCTGTTTCATGTTCTTTATGTATTTGTGTCATAAGCTTCCAACTAGAGATCATTGGCACATTCCTTTCAAATCAAATAGAGCTAGTACTAACCTGGATGCAAATCCATGCTCTGCAACAGGTTTCCTGTTATATCTGACATCCAAATGTTTTAGTGAATCTGGATTGAATTGACTTGTCTCTACAGCTCATAAAATTTAATACACATCAAATTAATTGCAATGTGTCAGGGAATAGAAGAGGAATTGCTGGGGATAGCTTAATGTTATTTTCCTCGCATCATAAGAAGTGTGAGAGGTCCCATTAAAAATCAAAAGAGTAAAGTTATACAAAAAGAGGGGGAAATATTTAATATATTTTTATGTATGTAAAATGTATATATTCCACATTTACATGTACATAATTTATGACTGATTTTAGCATTGGATTTATAACGTTTTCTCTTCTTCCTATAGTTTACAGAATTTAATCCTTTTCTGTAAGTAGCATTGTAACTAGGCAGTTCCTGAAAACAGAAAACAAGAATGCTAGCAGCGATAAAAAAAATGCCCAAAGATGTTCACTGAAAAGCCTTATTTAAAAAGAAAATGAAAGAAAGATCATGATAAATATACTAATACAGGCTGTAGTATAGGAGAAACACTTCCAGTATTCCTTTTTCATAAAAGGGTCTGCTAAACCAGCAATGAAGCATCCAGTGAAACTGGAAAGACAGCATTTTTTAAAATGTTGAAAGAAAATTTTCCATATACACAAAATTGACCTGCAGAATCTTTGCCACAAGGATGACAGTTCAGCGCAGGACTGAGCATTACCAGAAAGACAATGAGCAGCTGCATTTCCATTTAATGAAGACTACCATAACTACCCTAGTGTTTCTTATTAATCTCAGGCTGCTAAGCACTAGTTGTGACATAACTGGTTAGGATAAAAAAGGCAGCTTCCCCGTAAGAAGGGTATTAACCATTGAAAGTTCTTAGAGTTGTCTTTAAAACACTTGGTAAGGTTAAATTTGTAGTATGCACGAATTTGAACTATTATGGCATGTCCAACATTATTATATTTGGAAGTAGAACACATATTTAAATTCAAATTACTACCTTGACTTCTAAATTGTGGAAGAAACTTGTATATCTCATTTTCAAAACCTATTCCAAAATTCTAGGTCCTTTTATTTGCAGGATTTACAGTATCAGGCTTCTCAGTAGAAAGATTTTGTATGACATGACTTTCTGGAGAAGAAATTCGTTCCATCTGAACAAATTTAATGTTTACATCTGTACAAAATATGTTGGAGGAGAAGTAAATATAAGCAATTCATTTATTACATATTTATTTCTCACAGTACCCTTTTGGTCAGGACAATTCCCA
>VWYI01005620.1:0-48217 GCA_013399455.1 Anthoscopus minutus
AAAGGGCATTTAGACAAAGAAAATAGATTAAAAAATAAAAATAGGAAAAGTCTCTGAATGTTCAGCAGTTTTCACCTTTCACCATCTTCACCAATGATGGTTCTTCACTTTTTTCTAAAATTTACTTAACCTACTCCTTCCTTTCTGAAAATGCGCAAAAAGTGGTTCATATATACACACACACTCTGATGTTTATATACATTCCCACAGTAGTTGTGCTGTAGCTCTCCCTTACTATATTTTCAGTATGTGTTTGGATCTGTTTTGCCCAGGACATGTTATTGCATTCTAATACAGCATCACTTCTTGCTTTCCAAATATCTACTTGTACTCTTTAAGCACTCCAATTTGTATCCTTTAACATATTTATAATTCCATTTATAGAGCACATGCCATTTCCTCAGCAGCAGGGGGCATTAGAATTAACAGAAACAATAACGAAACCAAATACATCATTATGCCGAGGAAAAGCATCAATAAAAACACTGAATTTATATTTAACATTTCAGCATAATTAGAACACAGACATGAGGGCAGTATCCTCATCCCCAAAGCTTCAGAAATCATTAATGACAATATTCCTTATGGATATACCACTTGAAGCAGAATTTCCCCTACACTGAGCTTTTAAAGACCCTCTGGGAGGTTTAACTTTGAATCCAATGGCACCCAAGATGAAGTGACCCTCAGAATCAAGTGTTTTCATACTGACAATTTGACAGCAAAATAAATCTCACAGAGGGTCTTAGGCAATCTGTTTCCATGACAAACAAAGAGGAAAAGCACAACCAAACGAGATCTGGGACATGGCCACAGAGTGAACCAAGTCTGCCACTAAACAAAATCAATGCCAGGCTCAAGCAGCCACTGCTGGAAGCTTTCAGAGCAGTGTTGTAAAATCTGTAAAATTCCCTGAGACCTCAGGTATACCCTGCTGCCAGGGGCTCAGCTTCCAAGATAAAACACAAAACACTGTAGCAGTGAATCTAAGAGTGCAAAAGGCCTCTTGCCACAGTGGAGCATAAGGCTGGCAAGGATCATAATGGACACAAAAATTAAGAAGACAGTTTTCTTTCCCATCTGACCCAGGTATCACCTGACAGCCCAAGGTGAAATAACAAAATCTTTGATTATAAATCAGAACATTTTCTTAGGCACATGATTTTGAAGATGTCCTTCAAAATATTTATAATTGCCCTGGGCTCATCTGTGGGGGCAAAGTACACAATTTCATGTGTTTGGAGATAGTTAAGCAGGATAACCATGGGATCCTTTCAGACAGTAATGGAATTTCACATTAAGCAGGAGCATCTTCAAAATATTCACATGACTGCAGTAGAAACAGCTTATGTTACTCAAGAAATCAATCTTAAGAGTCTAAGAGCCTTGCAATGTAATAACACTACTTGGTTTCAGCCCCTTCTCTGTAGATCTTTTCTGCAGTAAAATGAAAACAGTAAGAATGTCAGATTGCCATTATCTGTCAGGAATTTGAGCAGGAAAACAAAACAGGTTTAGTACAATGATGAACAGTTGTGACAAATCATCAGCATTTTCTCTAGATCCTCATCTCAAAGCAGTTTCATATTTCATCTTTAGACTCTGCATTACCTCTCAGAGGAAGCAAAAGAATCATCCAGTATTTTACACTGTTACATTTGCACAATTTAAATTGCATCTCTCCATAAGAAGTGAATAGGTTTCAATTTTTTTGTACACCTAAATCTGACACTAAAGTCTTTGGTTAAAAGTAATTTATATTAGTAATTATCAATGATTTATTTTACAGTAGTGCTTAAGGCCTTGGCCACATCATGCTACCTTTGACCTGCAAGCTGCAAAATGACACATCAGGAGAACTGGTAGAGATTGTTGTAATGCCCAGCTGTCCAAAGCCTGAGCACCAGAGGGGCAGCTTATAATTTAATGGGAGAAAGAGAATGGGTAAAGCTTGAACTTTTCCTAGTAAGAAATAACATTTAAATAAGTATTCCTTTTTTCCCCCGGTATTTTTTACTCTCCATTGACAAAAAAATATTGCTTTAAGAGATGCATTTGCCTCTGCTATTTTTTTCCCCCATAAATAGCAGTCTAGGATTTGTGGGATTCTGGCTCCACTGAATCCTTCAGTGTTTTAGCCATGAGTCCACACTACAGTGAAATCTGTTACAAACCCCTTAAAAGCAGAGAAGTCCATGGTCCTGCACTGAATACGAGTATCAGGCATCCCTTATTTCTCCCACTCTCTGGGCAGAAAGCTCATAGTCTAAACAACAAAGTTACCTTTCCAGTCAGCCTGTTAGTTTAGGAGCCAGGCTTCAGAAGAAGGCTCCATATGGAAGAGATGGTATCTCTGGACCCTCTGCCTAAGAGCTTTGGGTAAAATGTGATAAAAAGTATGTTTTTATGTACTTACAGAGCAGAAGAAACTCAATACTCTCCTTTATTTGACAAGGAAAAGTACTGGTTTATCAAGTGAAGTATGCTGTTCAATTAATTTCTGAACTTCCCCTCTCAGAAACAGGAGGGAAGATTGTTTTTCTTAGGCTTATACTTTAGAAAACCCAATATTGTTCAAAATGTTTTCACAAGGAATTAAGTCACTTATAGGCTTATCTATGTCTAACCAAGTTCTGAATGCAAAACATTCTAAAATGCCACATTAGATCTTTCATCTTGCAAAACACAGAAAAAACTGCCACAGCTGAACTTTTAAATATTGCAACATGCACAGGTCCTAGACCTGATTTCCCTCTTTTAATGTATATTGAAGTAATAAAAATGTCTATATCTATTAACACAAAAGAAGGTTCTTTTACATAAACCATGCTTAACTGAGAGGAGAATTCAGGCTTCATGTTTTTATTCTTGCAGTAGTTATACTGAAGAGCATTTCCCCATGTCACACAGACAGGACATGTATTTGCTATGCAAATATATGTAATGCCATTGTGGGCGCAGACCCCCTGATTTAGAAATATTAGTATCTTATTAAGCAACCATACTGATGAAGAAAAAGTTTATAATGATAAAACATACTGCATTAACACCATTAAACATCAATTAATGTAAACAACTTAGTCTCAGAGCTGTCACAGAATCACTGAATACACAATGACACAGTGTTACTAAGTCTCCGTCAGTAGAAAGCTGTGTACAAATAATCCTCCAGGCTATTTCTTACTGAAAAAAATGAGAGCAAAAATTGTGTGACCACTCAGTTGACAGTCTAGTGTTTACCCAACATTATGTCAGATTCTTATTCATCTTTCCTTTTTCTTCTTTTTGGCACTCTCTGCTCAAACTAATGGATGGTGGTTCCTCTGAAAGGTCATAGCCTTGTGATTTCTCAGATTTACTGTCCTTTTTTTGCCTTAGGAAAAATTAGATGAACATCCTTCACAGTTTAGACCACCCACACATCAGTGGGCCAATAATTCCTCAAGTGTGTAGGTTCACCACACATGAGCTCCACCTGACTGATTTTTACCTGGTGCGTGACCTTCAATTGAAAATTCCAACAGCATGCCACTTGTCTTTGGCAAATGAATTGTAAGTATGCCAGCTGCCAGATGTCTTCATTTTAAAACACCTTCAAAACTGCTTTCTGGCATTGATCCATAGGCAAAACAAGCTAAGCTGTCGCTGTAATTTCTATTCTGCGTGCAGAAAGGGGAGGAAACGTAAGATGTGTTGCTTTACATCTCTAAGAACGGTACAAGGCAGTGGGAAAAAAAACCAACAACAACTCATTACTGATGCGACACATTTTCGGGAAGAGTTTTTCCAGTACACAGAGCATATCCAAAATTTACATAAATATTCACCCTAATGAAATACTCGTTTGAAGTAACATAGTTCTGAACAAAAGGATTGCCTCTGTACCATGGAAATTAATGCCTGTGTCTCCAAATGTGAAGTAGCCAACATATTTTGCCTGAGGTTTACAAAAACTGTCTGGCAAAGGCACTGGAAGGTAGAGGTCTTAATTAAATCTGTGCACAAGACCTGGAATCACATGTTTTCAATTACTTTTGTTATTTTCTGTTTTTCTGGCTGTTTCCTTTCAGAATCTGAAATTCATCTCAGGGACATGAGAAATTTCCGTTTCTGGCACATCTTTTGAACAAATCTGCACATACTTGTTTTTGCTTGGCCCCGAACCAATCATATTCTCCTGTCACAAAAAATGACAATTTCCATTCACTTTCCTTCAAATACCTAGTTTCACCATATTCCATGTGTTGGCTCACCCACACTACTCCAGAGCTTAAAATGAGTCAGAATCACTCCTTTTAGCAACAAATAAAAGACCTCTTCCTACATATAACACCTCCACTTTCTGCCATCAGACTATTAACTACTAGCTCACTCATCAGCTGTCCAATCACACAGCTATAATTCTATATGTTGCTACAAGCAGAAAAGCCAAGCCAAAAAGTGAAGACACTGTAGAAGACTCACACTTGGAAAGTGATGCTTTATATGATAATTAACAGCATTGACTGCCACATCTCCCAGCTCATATTTTTAAGCTCATATTTTTAAGGAGCCTACCACATGAGAGTGCTGGGTCCTGGCTGGCATTGTGTAGGAAACTGCTTTGATGCATACAACAAGGATCTGCCATCTACAGCTGACAAAAGAGGAGTGCACAGGAACACAATCAGAAGAGACTCAGAAATCCTGTCCTGTGAAGTTGGAGAGAAGCTATTTACAGTAACTAGTCTGAGCTCCCTAGTTCATATACATACACTGTCATGTGCCTGAGCTCTGGGCAGAGGTCACCCTGCCTGGGAATATTAAGAGAGCAAACACTGTCAGTGCACAGATCTTCTACAATGACATAGAAAAGATAGAATATATCTGTCATGTCTGAGTTCTCCTTCAATCATAAAGTTACAGATATGACAAACTAAAAGAAAACAAAACCAAATTAAAATCCCCAAACCAAAACCAAAACGACAGGCTATGGAATTCTGTGTGCTCTATACCTTGGAACTCTTAAGGTATTGAAGAATAAAAAACTTATTTTTCACAGTTTACTGATCTATTGAATGCACGAATTATATATGAGGGTCTCAAAGTAACAGCTAATCCAATTGATTTTTTTTATTGAATGTATTAATAAAACCAGAGCTTAGTGACAGTGTCTAATATCTCAGAATAAAAAAATAGCATTTCAGAACAACTGTCTGAAACACATGACACCACTTAGGCACAAAGAGTCCAAAATAAGATGTGACAACTATTTCTCTGGTTTTTCAAGGAAGCAGAAAGTGCAGACAGGCCAAGTGGATAAACAGCAATTTTCAGTCCAGCTGTTACCTGACGTAAAAAATATACAAAGAAAAAAAAAAACAAAACCCACAGACTATCTCCATTTTGAGTTGCAGAAGTTTTTTCAGTCACTGTAATCTAAAAGGCCATTTTGTGATGGTTTCCCATTTACAGTGTCCTTAAATAACTGCCTAGAGCTTCTGAAGAATGAGACCACAGGTACTCTGGAATGGAAACAGGTATCTGATACTCTGTATCAGATCTAAGATTGCTGCACCAAGGATTTATGGGATCTACAAATCACCCACTGATTTGTAGATCCCATTTGTAGATCCACCACTCATTTCATGGCTTCAGGCATTTATATTTCTTTCTCTGAACTCACAAGCATTGAGCTTCTCTGTCTGGCAATGGGGCATCCTTCATGATAGTTGACAGGTACAGAAAGAAAATAAAAGCAAAAGGCTATTTACAGATGTAAAAAGATTACAGATGTTTCTACATTGTTGTTCCCAAAATGCACTGTTCTGCTACAAATATCTAGAGGAACTGGCAGCAGTTCTGAACTTTTACATCAGGTTGAACTTCTATAATATCTGCCTTCTAAGAGGCAGAAAAAGATACTTTGAAGTCCAGGTGGTATTTCTGGTGATCATCTTTGCCACTGTGAATTGCTTCCAGATGAACAAACTGTATTTCATTAAATCCAAGCTTTGTGGCCATGCTTTTTCTCCCCAGAATTTCTCCAAAGAAATTGCGTCCAAGAGTGCTGTGCAAACTGGGCTGGGGCTGTGAAAGCAAATTCCCATGACTTTAGGTGATACCTCGTTTGTGAGAGTGATGACCTTCCCACAGAACTGATAACTGATCATCCCAAACTATGAGCTTTTTGAACAATACAAGCTTTGCAGGCTTTTTTATTTCTCTTACATTTTCCTCTGCCAGGTTTACTTTTATTACTACTGCTAGAAAGACCAGGACCAGGCAGTGCTTTTGCTACTTCTCATCATCTCATTTGAGGTGGTGGCCAACATCATTTGGCTAATTACAAGTTCTACAACAGTGTGTCCATAACTGTTTTCCCTGTCATCAAAGTCACTTTCCCTGGAAGCAGAATAGAGAAAGTCCCCTATGGCTTATGCTGCATCTTTGATTTGTATACAGAGACAGCCCGCAGAAGATCCTGGAATGCTCTGGATATTATGGGTTACCTGAGGAAATCATTGTCTTGTTCAAGGAGAGGATGGCTGCCAGAAATCTTAAATACTGGAATGGCCTTGAGATATTCTTCACCCTCCTGCTGCTAGCCTCAGGTGTCTCGACAAAAGCGGGATCATGTGTGAGTAGGTCCCTACTGACTGGTTCTCCTAACTTGTGAAGCAGCTCCTGATGGTGACTTGATAAATCTCTAGGTAAACTATTGCAGTGACTTTTCATCCTAACTGCTAGAAAGATCCTCTTTCTTTCTAACCTCCTTCTGCTAAGAAATTTTCTTGCTGCAGTTTATGATTTTTTATTTTTGGGTTTTATTCAGTGACAAGCAGCACAGAACAATTGTTTCATCACCTAATTTGCTGAAAAACTTCTGTCTAACTTTAAGAAAAATAAATTTTAAAGCCCTGTTAGGTCAATGCCTATTTAACATCCTGGATCCAGCCATGGTGCCCAAAGTAATGTTGAATACTAAGATGTGACATAAGAGAAAAATGGTTCATTGGATGTGTTGGTCCCACTCATTTTCTGAGACTAATATGGAGATGGGGAGAAACGAGAATAGCTTTTTCCAAAGGCATGATTTTTGGTCCAAAGAAGGATATCAAATGCAAAAGGCAATATAGAATTACTACTACGGGCACTAAGAGCTGTTCAGGTTCTTGCAGAATAAGAACAGAAGTGCCACAAGCCAGCACAGTGCCACCGGTTCTGAACAGATGAAAACAAAATATAATTCTTTTTCTCTTGGTTTAACACAGAACCTTCAGAATCACAATCATATCAAGTAGTATAACAGTAAGTAATGAATGACAATTAACTTCAGAAAAATACAATAATTGATTTTAAAGCCACACATAACAGACTAGAGGGGAAATTCACATATTTCTTCCAACAAGTTACTTACATCCAAGACATAGAATTTATTTGAATACAAGATATTTCAGTTTTAAAGTTCAGTATGAGACATGGTCCAGCCTGTTTCTAGTTAAGTCACTCTGATGGCTACTTACTCCTTATGTTAAAAATTGGTATCTCATTTCCAGACTGAATTTGGCATGTCAGAATCCTTCCACTGGATCCTCCTATGCTTATTGCCTGCTGGATTAAAGGGTGGCTTACTATCAGAAATCTCTTCTTCAGAAAGCAACAATTAAATCCAGATGTTCTGAAGCAGTGAGTATTACTCAGGACCTGAACACTTAACTGCATTTATGTAGCCACACCTACTGTCAAAGCTATCAATATTTTATCTGTGTACGTGTAGAGTAGCAGGAGGAGTAAAACTACACTCAGAAGTCAGTTTTATTGTGCATGCTCCCAAAGTGCAAAACAAGAGTACCACATAAATAGTTTAGAAATTCTGAATTATGTTTTCCCATTCCTTCTCTAACCCTGTATCTGAATGGCCACATTATGTCTAAATCAGATTCAAATTTCTCAGAAGAAAAGTTGAAGAGATAAACGTTGTTTTCAGAGAGAAAAACACACTTGCTGGCAATTTCTCACAGTATGTAGCAAACGTAGGGCTTTTGTTTGTGTAAAGTATTACACTAAGTGGAAATAAAAATAATAAATTGTAAACCCCATTGCATTATTTCCTCTATATTAATTCTGAACCTGCCCTATGGAAAAATTTAACAGTCTATTCATATTTCATATCTTTCTGAATAGAATGCAGAGGATGCTAAGAAACTACACAAAAGAAATATATATTGAATTTTTTGAGCGTAAAATATTATCCTGCTAGATGCAAACAACATTTCATCTTAGTAATTATCATATTTTCAGATGCACATGTTTTTTTCACCTGTGTTTCTATGCATTGGACCCTGGAAGTGCCTCAAAGATCCAATACAAATACAAATCTTTTCTACTCAGTTGGTCAAACAGTAGGATTTTCTACACCATTTTTTCCAGTCAAACTGACATTACAGCACAAATAACAAAGAGGCACTAAATCTTAGGAAGAAGAAATAAAATTAGTGATCTCATTCACAGTGGATGTAAGTCAGCACAGTTTCACAGAAGGTAATGGAGGTAGCCTGGTTTAGCCTCTTAAATACCTTAAATATCGCGTTACAGGTTAAATGGACTACAGTTTAAACAAACAAATGCTTTTGTAGGATACAGGCTGTTGCTTCAGAAATTACATCTTGGCTTGTATAGGTTCTCAAATTGACAATATTAATAGATGTTACAAAGCCTAATTTGTATAACAAAACCCACAAGCCTGCTCAGTCATCAGCAGCAGCATCAGTTCCCACAGGGGCACTTCAGCAGATAAGCAAACTGACCTAGAAGTTCTGTGCACCACGGCACAGTCAAGATCCAATGCAAGTAAATCCAGCTCTAACAAGAACCAGGTACAACTTAGTCAATGGTCAACAATTCCCCAAAAATATTTAATTTACTTGTGTTTCCTCAGCACTTTTTGTTCCACTGCCTGTCTATGGCACTCTTGAGAGTAGCCAAGGACTATCATTGCTATATCTGGCACATATTAACCTCATTATTCTTGATTTATATATTTTTTCTTGTAACAAGTAAAACAATAGTTTTTGTAACTTTTACAGAAATACATTCCCAAACACTCTGCAGTTATGTGGGTTTTTCTCCTGAACTTTCTCTGAAAAAAAAAAGGTTCTCAAATTTTCCTTCTCTCGGCCAAATTTTGTCACATTCATTTCACCTGCCACTCAAAATCTCATTCTTCAGTCCTGTCCCTTTTAACTGCCACTTCCACTCTAATGGGGTCTTGCATCTCTGTATTTTTCCTGCAACAAGTCTGCAATCAACAACTAATTTTTCAGTGTATTTATCTGCCAGATAAGTAACATAAGTAATCCATTTTCCAATAGATGAATTGCATTTCTCAGACACAAAGCCAGGTTGCACTTGAACAAAATAGATCACTTAGCACACTAACTTCTCCAAGGTAACACATCTGTACTTCCTTAAGACTGTAAATAAAATGATAGCCCAAAAAGAAGAGCTTGGGTGTATTATTTGGGTCTTTGTCTATCACTGCTCTCTCGTAGCTTGCTGGTGAAGATGGTCACCCAAAGCAAAACTTCTGTCATGATCTATTAATAGAGAATAAGGATTAATGAAGGATTATGTCATAATGAGTCTGCCTGCAGAGTTGCTTCAGTCCTTGTCCTTTACTGCCAAAATACAGTTCTCATTTCTAACAAACAAAGTCTATCTGAGAGAAAGGACAGAGCTCCTTTAGAACTGGAAAGTCCTGTGCATAATAATGAATGACTAACTCTTCTTTTGCCAAAGAGCTTCAGCACTTTCCATGTCACAGGTCAAAGCCGTGATTCAGAGGGGCCTGATCCTTATCTGAGCTTCTGCTACAGAATTAGAATGTGCTGTATCTTTATTAAAGAAATGTTTGTTCCACCATCAATGAAACGAAAAGAAAGCACTTCAATGAAGTTTGGAAAACCACAGCAATAACTCACTGGAGTTAACTGTTTTATTACAAATATTTAATTAGTCTGTATGCTAAAGATCCAGCATTTGCAAAGACAAAATTAGTAGTCATAACTGCTTGGATTTGCATGTGTTTAAGAGAGCATTTTATCAAATGGATCAACGCTAGTAGGCTTCATGTTGGAAACATTAAAAAAAAAAGCAATTCACACTTTCACAAGAACTACTTTAGCTCCAGGAACATGAGCAATAAAAACAAAACCAGATTTTCTCTAAACAAATTATTTAAATAATTTTTCATATTTTCCTATCTTTCATCATTAGGTACTGCATAAACAGAGTTCATGTACATAAAGTTCATCGTACTATGCACAACTATCACAATAATATACACAGCTATTGTAGTAATTATCTACCTGATAAACAAGTAATTTTTCTCTATTAATTTTAGCTGTTGAACTTAATGGTTGAGTTTAACTAAGCTGAATGAAATTTGTGAATGCAAGCTAATTTTAAAACATTTAAAGCAATACTGAAGGCCATATTTTAATATAAAATAGTGATTTAAATAATCAATAAGGAGTCAGGTAAGGCTAAAACAAAAGTGAGTAAAAAACGACACCATTATATCACAGTCACTGCAAAGAGAAAAAACAAATTAAAATTTCATTTGTGCTTGTTAGACAGTTAGAGTTGAACAACAGCAAAAAGTAAATGAAGCTACACCTGATCTAAGTTAAATTTCAAATAGAATGTAACCAGTGGGTATATTAGGATTGAAAAGCAGAATGCTAATCCCTAAAATTAGAAAATTGATCAACTGGGATATGCATGAGAGATATTCATCAAAGCCTTGCAACAGCCTATCTCCATTTACTGTTTAGATACAGCTAATCTACATCATTAAATTGACCATTCAGCTACTGAAAATCTGCCATGTAGGTCCCGACTTTTCATAGAGGCTTTTAAATATGTATTCGGTAACTACAAAGTACTGAATATATTTTCAGTCTTTTTATACTAAGATTTACAACTAATGACCTTAAGCAATGTCATGCATGTAAAACAAAATTATGAGACCACCCTGGTTTGAGCAGCATTAAGGTATAGAATCATACTTCATTCTCATTCAAATTTAGTAGGATAGAACAAAAAAAAATCCATAGTAATATAGCTAAACCTATTTCATAGTTTTACTTTGTAAAACATGCCTCTTCACTTGTATTTTGCTATTACAGGCTCAATATAAGTAGACAATTATCTAAGCTTAACGCCAAGAACGATAATGCATTGAGCACATGCAAAATCCTTGTGCAACATCAACTACAGCCCGCAGGGATAAAACATTTATCAGTTGCTCCTTAGAGCACTGGTGGCTCGAAAATTTGGCTGCCCATGCCGACATTTAGTGAAATCATAGTTGGAGCTCCTTTCAGAGCCCGATGCAGCAGAGCCCGGTACCAGGATGACTCTGCTGGCAGCCTGCCTGCCCATACCCACACGCACTGCAGGCTGCTTTCTGTCCCACCACTTGCCATGAAAGGAGTCCTTTTACTGAGCTGCAGTAGCTGGCACCGTGCCCCTTTCATGGCCCAAGCTAACCGTCATCTTGGATGTAACAAATTAGTACATTCTCAGAATAATAATAAGTACGGACATGAAAACACCATTGTTTTTACTTGGAAATGAAGTAACTACATTTTAGCTGGGTGACTTTTTCAGTTCAGCACCACAGGCAAAAATAAATCTTATAAAAAGAATGGACAATTACAGGAAAGATGAGACACAGGCTTTTGCTGTGGGTTCAGAAGTAAAAGAGCTGCTTCTCATAGTGCCTAAAGATAAAAGTGCTAGAAAATAAAATTTTGAAGTACAACTTGTTCCTTTGGAAAGGAATTGTTGCAGGGTTTTTCTACTTGATCAACAACTGATAGAGATATTTTTTTTGCCTTTAAAATACAGAACTGCTTAAGTAAGCTCTGTTAACATTATTATGAAATATTTTACAAAATATCCTCAAAATATTTAATATAGAGCAATGCAAGTACTAGACTCAAGCTAAGCATGGAAGGATGATTGCCTAATTTCCAATAGTAAAAAATAAACTTAGATAATGTGAAATTTATCTTTACCTGCAAATATGTATTTCTAAAGCATTGCACACCTGCCATTTTATCTGGGCACTGTGATTATAATACAAATTTATTTTCTTCCTAAGCTCTGCACATTTCATTGCACATCAGATCTTGTAAGAACAGTATCAGAGAACACATTTTGTAATGTAATTTTAAACTCCTTGTAAAAGTAAATTCACATCATTGTTCTCAGCACAGACATCCTAAGCCAAGTTTTCTGAAAAGTACAGATAATTAAAACTTTCCTGTATCATAGCCCAATAGAGTCACAGCTTTCTTGCCAAACTATGATATGAAACATTAATAGGGATTTGAATAACAAGTGCATCCCTTACTGTGTAACTCCTTTGCAGCAGATAAGACTAAATTAGTGTGAAGTGCTGACGAGTATGAAAGATTAAAACAAATATTTCTTGTAAATATGCTAAATATACTTCCATTTCTTGTCATGTTCAGCCTGCAAAGCAAAAAATCCAATAAATATCACATATTTCAAAAATACTGAGTTTGAGACAGTTTAAATAATTCAAGGTATTTTATGTAAAAAATGTAACAATTTTACTAAACTTTCTGGTTCAAATGAGTCCAAGAATATCTCATTATAAATGGAGACAGTCCTGAAAAAGCAATCAAGCATGACTAAAAAGATCACTCTTTTACACAAAAAAATAGCCTTCTTATTTTACCCTTTGTTGGAAAGACATTTGGCCAGCCACAGGGGAAATACATAATCTACTTTTATATTCAAATAATATATTTCAAAATTCTATGCATACAAGGACCTTAAAACAATTCTGGGTGGAATATATAAGACATGGGTTTATGTGATCCTAATAACTGAATTGCTGACATGGGCTGACAATTACTTGGGGGGCTTTATTTGTTTGCTTATGGTGCTTTAAAGCATGTGTATGAGTAATTTGTCTGTTAGTTATTTCTAATGTGACTCTGAAGGAAAATACCAATGGAGAGGCATTAGTGTAAAATAGGTAGTGAGATCCTGGCTAGAAAAATAGAAGTATTACTTATAAGGAGTATGCATATTTTCATGGAGATGATAATTATTACAGCTACCTTAATGCTGAAGCTGTTCTGATCAGCAGCATTCCACAACAAATATCACATATGAAAAGTACATCTTTTTATCTAAAATATACAAACCTCATTCTTTTATGCATCCTTTTATTTGTTATGTTCATATAAGATATCCAGGTAAAGAGTTTTGCTGGCGATTTGTTTTCAGAATTGAGAGGGCTAATGTAACATCTTAATTTTTAAGGACACAAATGTGTCAGTGCTTCTGGAAGAAAATTGCTTTTCAAGGCAATACTGCCAGGGAAGAGTCAGGGAGGAGAGATGCAATTGATGTTTTTCACTTTAAACAAGACGACTGTTATTCAGTTTCTCAAAGCCCAGGATTATGAAGATCAGAGTACTATACACCCCAGAAGAGGAAAAGCTTAGAGCAATTACAGTTCTCTTCCAAGTACTGCAGCACTCACTGTGGGTTTTCAACAAATAAGCAGTCTACACACATCTTTTTTTGCTTCAGAACTGTGTGAGGTTCCTGCTTCTGAACCTCACAATTATAAAATGAAACAGGGAATTTAATTGGTATAACATCACTGTTTCAGCCCTGAATTTTACCACTCATGAAGAGTTAAACTTTTCTCTTATTAGCTGGATACGTTCCCCATTTTGCCTTTGCCGAGGAGCAGCGATGTTACAATATCAGGGCAAAGGACTGATGAGTGAAATGTCAGTGTGACTTGCACTTTCAAGCTTCCTCTGGGCCCTTTCAGCTTATACAGCAGAGGAGGATGAATATTTATGCTAACTACACATTTCAGTACAAAGAGCCCAATTCAGGGAAAAAAAAATTTCTCATCCCATTTATGGCGACTGTGCACTTTATAAAATACAATTCTAAATGGTTTATTCATTCATGGGGAAGAGTCTCTACAACTGTTGTGCAAATAACTTGCCCCTTTGCAGGGTTTGATGAGCCTGATCCAAAGCCCAGTGAGGGCAGGGAAGAAACTTGCATTGACTTCATCTCCTGGGCTCCAGTCTCCACATTTAAAAACCAAGAACAGTGTGACCATGCTGGTGATATGGAGTTGTACAGAGAACCAGTACTGAGGGTCAAACACCTGAGCTAAATCTGCAAATGAGTGCATTGTCTGGATTTACAGGTCAGCATGAAGCTGAATAAAAATGACTTTTGGAAAATTTGCAATTAGGCAGTTGTTTTAAAATAGCACCTACTGGCTCATTATGAAGACAACTTTGTGTGGATCACACTTAAAAAGTGACATATTTTTTGCTTATTCTTTTTCTACCCACGTATTTGACAAGCACTAAAAATTTCTCGCAGAAGCTCATAAAAAAGCAAACTGGTGTAGCTGTACCTCCATGGCAGTTAATAGCACAAGCAGCTAATTAATGATGTACTTATGAGTGCTATTCATGGAAATTACACAAGCAGTTGAGCCCATACTTGCTGCATGCAAATACTTAACTGCCCAATGTGCTAAAAGTCTTACACGATGTTAAAATTTGTCACATCTAATTACAGCTGCAAGTTTATAGACCTTCAGGACCTACAGATCCAATTCCTTTGCGAATGATATAACCATAAATCACATTGATGGCAAGCTAACTTCTACATTATTCCAGACACACAGTATTGATAAGACAAGTTTTTATACAAACCTAGAAAAACTGGTTTTATTATAATTAAAGAAAACTATTCTGACATTTATGCCTTAAGTCTATTTGAACACTATAGATGCATACAACTGATTTTTATTATAATTAAAGAACAGCTAGCTCAACCTGTATTAACCAAAGCACTTGAGTTCAACCAAGAATGTTTGATCCAAATAATATCATTTGCAACTCTAATTTGTTCTAAGATTTATCCTAGTTCTAAAGTCCTAATCTAAAGGTAGGGCAATCTTGCTAACATTGCTTTTACCAATAAAGAATGTCAAATTTCAAATTTGACATTAGATGTAATTGCTACAATGTCTGAACACCCTGTCTGCAGGGATAGTATTAGAAGGTGCTTAATTTTGAACCTTTCTGATGTCCAAAATTTGGCTTCCCATCATCCCAAGAAGTACCAGAGAAACAAGTACTACCTCTCCACTGAGAGCAGGAAAGAAAAAGACAATCTGTCTACACAGAAAGAGAGGTTGTCTGAATTCTAGCTACTCTATAACATATATAAAACTATCCTTATAAACAAAATATCCAAAAAAATCCTCGCCAAAAAAAATCTAAAGTTGTTTGATTAATGCATCCATTGCAAAAATATAATTTCTATAATTTATACTTGGCATATTGAAGAATGCTATACTTGGCATACTGACTATTTTCTAGGTCTTGATCATTCAAGATTACCAGGAACCAGATACAAACAGGAACTGGATATACAACTCAGCTGGTCAAAATCCATAGAGTGACAAGAAATGAGACTGAAGAGGATACAGCTGCCTTGCTTCAGGGTAAGGCATATTAATTTTTATTGATAATGATACTTTTAATGTTTTATGGTAAACTGACAAACTTCTTCACTCAGTGACCTCATATCTTTTCCTATTTTGGTGTTAATTTAGACAAGAAAGAGAAATGAACACATCCTTTGGACAGAAACCCTCTCAGACCTACTGAGTCTCATGGACTGAACTCATTGATTTGTCCCTGCTTAACACTGTATTACAAATGGGGTTTTCCATTTTGTCACAGGCTGGGGTAAGGCTCATCTCCTGCTTCAGCATCCCAGGTGCTGGAGCTGATCCCATGAACCATCAGTCTGCTATGGGGCTGCCTGGGCAGGTGAAAGCTCTGAGGAGTGTCAGTAGAGACCTAACAGAGACCTTTTCTCCAAGAAGGTGCCCAGGAGTGCAGGTCCCTGGATGCACCCACACACCAGAGCTGAGCATGGTGAGGAGAGCCCAACCCCAGCACTGTCACAGGCAATACACCATTGGTGACACCCCTGTCCCAGACATGCACCCAGAAGGGACTGGCACACAGTCCCATGTGAGCTCTCCCACCCTGACACAGGGAAAGGTGGAGATCTTTGCTGCAAAATTGAGATCTGAGAACTTTAGTGTCTATCTCCAGTTGTATATTTTAATCACAGAATAGAAACAGAGATAACTTATCCAAAAATCACTGAACAATAATGAAATTAAGTGATGAGGTTAAAGAGAATGAACTATAAATAATGGAAAGACATGCTTCACACATACAAACTTAGCACCACATTCTACTGATACACAGTTATCTCTGTGCTTATATGGCTTTATCTGGGCAATTCTTGACTAATCTGGAATCAGTCTTTTTATTTTCTTCCTATTATAATGTTTCTTTTAATACCAGTAATGTTGCACAGAACTGAAATGAAGATGAGTCACATAAACCCCTAAAAATGGGCCTGCTTGTGTCATTCCAGGCAGGTCCTTGCCTTCAGCCAGTTCCCACAGACTCAGGGACTTGGATTTACAAGTAACTTTCCCCAAATCCCTGTAAATTTTTTTCTCCTGTTGCCTTGAGAGCATCACTGAATGCTGCTGCTCCGCCCCTGCCACCTGACTGCCTCTGGGCAAGCTTCAGGATTTTGGTTCTACAACGATGATCTCTGCTGTCCCCTCCTGCAGTGTCTGGGATCTCCTACTCCTTGAGCCTGTAGCTCACAAGGGAAATTGCTGCCCTCCCTCTATCCTTCCCACAGGACTCACCTCACCCCATCCTCTGAAGGCAAATCACAAAATTACAAAAAGAGGCAAAACTTTCAACACTCACTGTCACTTTGCTACTTCATCCAACAGAAAAAGTGATCTACTAAAAAAAATTAAAATCTACAAAATGGTTTAAATTCACAGTTTCTCAACTTATTTGGATTTGTCCACCTTTAAAAGATTTTATTTAAAAAGCCACAAACAGGCCCAACAGCGTGGCTACATGTAATTCTGAAAAATATTCAATATCCATGTTAACATGCAACTTTTGTGATAACTACTAACTGAAAAAGAACTAATTTCCTCTGCTCACTTCTGAGGCATAAAGATTAAAATTGTGAAAAACAACCAAAACAAACAAAAATACTATTCTTTTTTTTAGTCAATCCATTTGGGATAGATTCCAAACTAAAATCACACACATTCCTGACAGAAAGCTAAGGAAACTGAGGCTTGGATCCCTGATTCACCAAACTGTGCTTGTCACAGGCATTTGTGGGCAGAGCTGTGATCTCTGCAATTCCCATTGCTGGCAGTGTCTGAGAGCAGTTCAGTCCTTTCCCTCATTGGTACCCCATAGTTCAGAGCAGCCTCAGGATGACCCATTATCCACAGTCCTAACAAAAAAATCCACCAAACACAACCCAAACTTTGCTGTTTTATTCTGTACTTGAACAAATCTCACATTTGTAGCAGCAAAATACCAGAAGGAAGACCACAATCTTTTCCTCTAGTTACTTCTGCATATGAAATAATGCAAAGGGGTTCAATGTTATGCCACTGACACCAACTTCATGTCATGTTAATTCCCCTCTTAAATTTCAGAAAATCACTCTCCAGTCCCAAGCATTGCAAAGGGTTAGAGAAGGCCTAACCATCTGCTTATCATCTTGCATGTCCCTTCAGGTAAAATAACTCTGCAATTGGATTTGCCTTTTGTATTTTATAGTAGGTTATTTGGACATTATCAGCATTCTATCTAATTTATAAAGCCAAAATTTCCACAAAAATATCTGCTTATATGCACTGACACAATGTTTGATGTGTTTCCACTCCAGAAAAGAAAAGAATTGGTTTTCAAAAATGCTGTTTGTACAGCTGAGTGGTCAGCGAGACTTCAGGCTAATGCAGGCAGATTTGAAAAACGTATTTACAAGGGGAAGTGATTTTGCTTATGACTGCTGTGAAATTTTCATAAGAAAAATCCGTGGGCAGATATTCTATAGTGTAAATACACATTATTAGTTTTTGCTCAAGGACAGCACTGAAAAAATTATCATGTAGAGGCTAGTTTTTTATTGTATATTTTAAGGGTAAGCAGTCACACACAGAGTAGCTTAACTGTCTGCTCCTCCACTAGGTGCACAGGAGGCCACATTTCCAATAAAAACCTAAGAAAATGTTAGTAGCACTTTTGGGGGTTTGTAATTGCAGGTAATATTGTGATAAACTGAGTTGGAGTGTGAATATTTTTCTTTTAAAAAAACCAAACTCACTCACATTGTGCTGCCTGTGCTGACTCATCCAGTTGACTTGGCATATTCTCCATATCAGCCCTCATACCTTTTTAAAAATAAATGAAACAAAAATTAATGGGGGAATCTTCTAGTTACTGACTGGTTACATACACTGCCTTCTAGCAATATCACCTTGTACATTTTTCATGTCTTTCATAGAAAAATCTCAAAGCAACAGATTACAATTACACCTCATCCTTCCTAAGAAGCAGAGAAACTGGAGAGCAGATGCTCTGCAACCTTGAGAAAAAAAATCTCTTTGCAGGTTACTTACAGAAAGCAAGGATAAAACATAAGGTTTGACCCTCTCTTTCCTTTTCTAAGAGTACAGCTACAGAGCCTTCTGATGAATGAAGAAGGAATGTTTCTCATAAATTTAGGATTTCTTCAGATATTAGTGTTAGTTGGGAAAATCTTATTTCTTAACCCTTACATTATGGATAATTAATTCCTCTTTTCCTCCTCCCTAATTTTCCATCAGCACCACCCATTTAGTAACAGATAATTCTGTGCTTTTCTTCTTTTGACTACCATTGCTGCAATGCTGAAGAGAATGAGTGAGGGGAGGAGTAAAGTAGAGAGTCAGGAATGAAAAGGGAGGGTTTGCATGGGCGGAGAAAGAGATGAAGAACAAGCAGAGGTCAAAGCAAAGAATGAAAACAGAAAAAAAAAACAAAGAAAAAGAAAGCAAGAGAAACAGAGAATAACCCTAAAAACTTCTGAGAGACTTGGAAATGTCCTGGAGAGATGACAAATGTCCCTTAATGTTTCTGATACCCATCACACCATGCATCCTTCACATCACCTACCCCCAGCAGGCTCAAGGAGCTTCAGGATGGGAGTATTTTTTCTCTGGTGTTGTAATAAAAAAAACCAAACAAACCTGGACAGGACCTAGCACAGGTGAGCTCCAGTCATTATTTCAGGTCTCTGGATACAGTACAGTACAAACATACAATGTTTATAATTCCCCTATAATGACAAACATTAATGAAAATATGAGCAGTCCAGCCTGAGTGCTCTGGGTGAAAGAGGACCAATGGTATTTGTAAGGGAGCAATGGCCAAGAGCTTTTCTCATAGTCAACTCCTCTGTGAAGTTTTGCAGTCCCAGATGCAGCCTGGACCACTTCTCTTGAATGGAAATTACTAGAGGCACTCTGCATATATTACAGTATTTTGGTTTGTTTCTCAGATAAATGAGATAAAGGCCCAAGCATTCTCATAACCAAGGGAAAAAAAACTGTCTTGCTGATATTAGCTTCTAAGAAACTAGAAGAAGAAAAGGGGTGGATTTGTGCTCAAACAAAACACAAGGACTAAGCCATTTTCTATTTGGTCTGCCACTCCTTGACTAAAACATTAAGGAAAATATTACAAGGGTGTCAAGCAAAAATTTTCAGCCTTATTTATGCAAATTGACAAAAATCTCATCCAGTCAATAGCTCTACAGTTTATTCTAATTAAAATCCTAAATTTAATGCTTTTCTGGCCATCTTGTGAAGTTAAACACCTCTGAATATAGGGCAATGAATATCTCTTATCAGGCTTGCAAGATCAATGGATATTAAAAAAAATCCTCTCTTATTCCACTCAGATAAAAGTGGAGATGGTATGAATCAAGGATTGTATGTTCATGAAATAAAAACATGTAGTACTGATGCCTTCATTCCTGACAGCTTGAGTTATGTGTGTCTTTGCTCTGATCCAGTACAGCCATTCTTCTGCTTTATCCTTTGGAGATTTGTCTAAAAAATATCCCTGTGGACAGAGCTGATTTCTATAATACTGGATTGATCATTCCCTTCTGGTTTTAAAGAGGCATAGACAAATAGAGGGTTGGAACTCTTCCTCAAAGAGGTTCAGAAATGTGTGTTAGTGACACACATTTTGATTTTGTCTGTGCTCTGCACCAGGCTCATTGTAAAAGACTGCCATATATGTTCAAGCTATGCAGGATAGAACTTGGCATGTTAGAGATCAAAGTCCCAAGCCTCTGGAGAACAGAGCCAGGCTCACAGGTAGAGATGCTCATAGATCACACCGTCTGTGGATCAGCATGGCAGCAGTGTGAAACTCAAACTGATCAGTAAACCCTGTATGCCTATAATTCTGCTTTAAAAGGGAAATTTAAAAGCCCTCACATTTTAGAAGGATCACACCCCTTCCAACCCTAACTATTCTGTGATTCTATTCAAGGGTCAGAATATGATGTTTTGGGTAAGGTGTATGTTCAGCAGATATAGATAAAAATGTTTATGCAACTAAAGAGATAAAATGATCCTACCATTCCTCTCTTCAGTTTTCCAGAATGCTCTATCCAGCTTCACAGTTCCAGCCTTGTTATGACTTATCAACAACCTCTTTTACAGCTGTTAAGTTTTGCATTGTTTGATCTAGAGTATTTCTTGACAGCAAAAACCAGCCTAATTCTTGAACTAGCAAGGAAATTGATACCTTGTGGGATGATCCTGAGCATTTTTTCGTTTGATCTCGGAACAGTCCAACCTTTTTTCACCATCTTTATGAAACAGCTGTTTCCACTTTTTTTTTCCACAGCTCACCCTTTCCATTTAGAATTTAGAATGCTTGTATACATATGTTATCAGTGTGTTTTATTCTTGTTGGTTTAGTGTTCAGCTGATAGGAACCCAGAGCAAGCAGAGAATCTCCTCCCTGCCTCTCCCTGTGCCCAGGAGGAATAAAAGCAAGTTTGGAATTCCGGGTCATTCTGCCTTGCTTCAGCACAAGAGGTCCCATTACCCAGACAGCTCACAGCCCACAAAACTCAACACATACCTAATTACGTTTTTGCATATCAGACCTGATTAATGTCTCATTCAAAGTACACTGTAAACCAAATAGCAAGCCACAAAATATATGTAATGAAGCTAAACAAATGCCTAGCCAATTTTATTTTTCTTTCCAAAACTCTTCTGAGCCCAAGTCTATTCTTGAGCAATCAAAAGACTTACTTTTAAAAGAAAGTCAACAAATAGCTTTCTTTTTGCTGTTTCAGATACAAAGTTATCTGTGGAAAAAAATAAATAAAATTACAGCACTTAAAAAATAGAAGCCATACTCATAGGTTTTTTTTCCTTGGGAAAGGGGAATTAAACTATTAAAGGACACCTTGTTAAGTAATTATATAGCAACATCACTGTGCAATTAAATAGCCATCAGTCCCTGCAGCTGAGAAATTTCAGGTAATTATTCAAAGATAATTTAATAGGAGAATTACTGTATTCAAGAAAGCATTAGCTAGTAATCTACCTCAATTAAAGCAGCCAATTAATTTCAGCACCTTGATAATAGTTGCCTTCTGCAAAACTATCCTCCCCTGCACACACACAAATCCTAAATTTCAAAATAATGATACAAAAAGTGAATTTGGCACATTTTGGCTTCTACAGATAACAATTCACTCCTTGAGAATTTAGGATGCTTGTATACATATGTTATCAGTGTGTTTTATTCTTGTTGGTTTAGTGTTCAGCTTCACTGTGGCTACAGATGCACATGTGTTTGTGAGTTAGAATGGTAAGGGGTACAGAGGAAACTTGCACAAAAGCAATAAATATTTGTATACTCCTACCAAAACAGAACACAAAAATACTGCATAATAATGGAAAATGCATTTCATTGTGATGAAATGTCTTCAGGGACTGATGGGCCTCTTGCAGAGCATTGCCTGATTGTACTACTGCACATACAGAGCAGACAGAAGTCATTATTCACACACTGATTTTGTGCAGAAACAAAAACCTGTGTGTGCCACACAGCACTTGGTTATACAGCAAAACGTGTTTTCAAGGCCAGTACACTTTGACAGTTCTTTGATATAATGCTGAATATCAACAATTTGTACATCTTTCAAATTCATGCTTAAGAGTTTGGATTCCTTGAACAGAGACAGCAAAAATATTGAACACAAGGAAGACACAGATAATTTGCAGAAAGGCAAAAAGGGCAGTTTGGTGCCCAGCACTTACACAGGTTCAGTGGTTGCTGAGGTCCTAGATTCCTCACAGCTCTTTAAAAATCAAAATGTGTAACACTCAAGGAATAGTTCCTTTAAAAAATGTCACATCATGCAGATATCAGTGACTTAATTACCATTTTCTGTCTCAAGAAGGGCTATATTGTGTTTTCCTTCACTTACTATTTAATTTGTCTTTAAACAGGAAATAAATTATGGGATTAAATAAAAAAAAAATCGATATGATTCAGATTTTCCTATATTCTTCATATATCCTGGGGGTTCTCCTCCTTCCCCCTTAAACCATGGTGTTGGTAGTAGACTGAATAGGTGTCTTTTTATCTAAGAGTTGATAGTGTGCATAAAAAAAGCCCTAATCCTGGCAAGCCTGAATTTTGATTAGTTGAAGAAAAATACAGAAGTGTGTTCAGTGAATTCATCCACTCTCTTTAACAGAAGAAAAAAAAAAGTAAAACCCTCCAAACACTGCAGCTGGAATAATTTAAATGTCTCAGAGCTATTGATCACTACAGAAATTTTTGACAAACATGTAGAGGAAAGCTCTTGTTGAATCAGTCCTTGCAGTCCTTATAGCTGTTACTTGTTAAACAGCTGCAAGCCAGATAAAATCTTTCAGACAGGGGACCCTGCCTCATGTTTTTATTTTGCTTCAGTGTTTATTCCAACAAGTTTTCAGTGTTTCCCTTATTGACTCATCAGTGGAAGTTTCCATTTAGTTTCCATTTACTCAGTGTTACCTCATCCATTATCACTGTCCTGGCATTTAGAGAGATATTCAATTAATCCTTGCTCATTGTGGAACTATTTTTAGCCTATCTTAAATCTCAATATATTTCTATGAAATAATCATTTGAAAAAAAACAACTGAGCTACTTCAAATGGTACCAAAATGTCCTCAAACTCATGACAGATTTGAATGTGTTTAATACATCCCTAAACTTTTACTTGTAATAATCAGATTTCAGCTTTTTGTTATCCCAAGTATCTTTTCTGCTTAAGGCAATAAAGAAAAAAACTCAAAAAAACCCACATTACCTAAACTCAAACCACAGACAGATCTATTATATATATCTCTATCTGGAAATCTGTGTATCATTCTCCAAAGTGATATTCAACAAGGTACTTCAGAACATCTGCCTTAAATCACATTGATTAAAATGGGATTAATCATATATCTAAAGCCAGATTCATCCTTATGTATCTTGCCTTAGAGGAAAACAAAGATAGGTATTTCACTGACCACTGGTTTTCTCACCTCCTTGTCTAGTGACATATACAAGAGGCTGTATTAGGCACCTTTGGTGCAGGCTCTTAAGCCTTTGCAGGTGGTTGTGATCCCTGTGATGGAAAAATCTAATTTTTTTTCACTGTTGTAAAGAGGGTTGAGAAAGGATATAGCACCACAGAGATTAGGCAAGAGCCCTAAAAGGCTCCAAGGGCAGTCTGTAGTAGTGATGAGCTGAACAGCAGGTAACTGGGGACCCCTGCTCCCCTTTTTCTTTTTCTCATACAACATACAATGATATTTCATACCAAGCTGAACAAATAGACACAAAAACTGCCATATATTGATAGGATTAGAATCAGAACATATCAGGAAGCTGCATCGTAAATCATACAACCAGAAGAAATAATTGACAATATTTACCATTGGGAGCTACAATTCTCTTGGCATCCAGAGTCAAATTATATGTGCATTAATCTCCCAATCACAAATTGACTCTGAACAATATAATCCAAGTGATTAGAGAAAGTAGAGATTCATCCAAAATAACCACAAGATACCTAAAGGATTTAATTTGCTCCATCACTGTGCCACTTGCTGTTCTAATTATCATTTCATCTGGAGTTACCTGCAATTTTCTTTTAGTGCTAAAAAAATTGTACATTTTGTTTTCTTAACATTTAGCTGGAGTCTGCTATTAATCAGTCATTTTTCAACATTCAGAAAATTGTTCCAGGGATTTAGTGCACATTTTATTAATGGACCATCCATGGCAGCATTATCTGCATAAAAGAATCAGTAATTGATTAATAAAATATTAAATAATTTTAGTGTTAATAGGGGCCCCCTGAGAAGCTTCATCATCATCAGTCAACAAGCCAAATTCACAGACTCAATTAAGCACTCTGATGAACTGGAATCACTGAGACTCTTCTTTAGGACCATATATTATTTTACTACCTGTTTTGTGTGAGGAAAGAAGAAAAAATAAGCTGAACCAGACATACACTGAAGTTTATGACTGTTAAGGAAATTTGGTTTAGCCAGGATTCAACACCTGGGACTTTTTTCTGCAACTACTAGAAGGCACAAAAAAAGACATGTTCACCTCAATATGGCAGAAAACAAAGGTGAGAATTTTAACCAAATAAAGCTGCCACCCATCACTGTGGTTTTCAAGTACACAATAGAAAACAATTCAGAGCTATAACCTCAAAGGCTGAAGCACTCCTCTAAACATCCCACTTTTGCCTGAAAGCCCCCACAGGAAGTTTTCTCGTTTGTTCAGGCTGGCTTTTGGAGAGATGGATGGAGCAGTTCACAGGACAGCACATGCCCTCATTGTGCAGTAGCAGCTTCTGCTCCTCCTGCACAAGTGGGGCTCAGCAAGGCCTTCACACAAGAGCCCTTTCTAAGCCACGATGTTCATGCACATGCAAAGCACCATCACCTCCCTTCACACCCCCAGTGAGCAAACTGCACAGGATGGATTTCTATTGCAGTCAGGATTCAGGGCTTGGCACAAGTGAATTGACCAAGATCAACCACAGGACAAGGAGCTCAGCAGACTAAGGACAACATCCTTGAGGCAAAAGAAGGAAGGAAGGGCATAAAAAATGCAGCAGCTTTATGACAGAAAAAGACGAGTATTAGATCTGATCCACATTCTCTGCTGTGACTCAGGTAAAAGCTTATCTAACTTTGTATTCTCTCTGAGTGTAACCAAGAAGCCTAGGTGCCCTATATAAAACCTGCAGTGTTGTTTCTATAAAAACCTTTCAGCAATTTTCCACTTGACGTCTCCCCACTCTCTAACAGGCAGGAGTGTTCTCCACATCAATGCATATGAATATACAAACAGGCAGAGAGCATAAAGAAAACATCTAAATAGCAAAAGAGATAAATTCTTCAAGGACTACAATGTACAGGACAGTGTGCAAGCACAGCAAACTGAAAATTAATTGCAGAAAATATTCACAGAATTGTTCCAACAGATTTAGGAAACTCATAGGCTGCTTGCAATTAAAGGTACATAAAAAGGGTGATAACAAGTGAACCAGTCACTATAAACACTACTGCCTTTATTGAAAGTTTAAAATAGCTCTCAAACGTTTTCCAAACTGTAATTTAGAGAGCTAAACGTTTTTACAGTTAGAAGACAGACTTCTCTAATATGGAAATGAAAAGCATAACCAAAAGGATAATACTCCATAGAGAGAGGTATTGTCTTAAGCTTTGTGTTCATGGCAGCAGTCACCTGTACACAATCATGAACCCCTCTGCTCCGACCAACTTTGATCCTTCCCTTTAGATAAAAAATGAATCTAAACTTCTTTTCCAGAAAATTCAAAGTTGAGATTAAAATTCCCCCTGAAGCCAGGGATGCAGGGAGCCCACCATTAGTGAGGCTGTTACTGATGGCTCCTACTCTCTCCACAGGAGATGGTGACACCTCATGCAGCTCCCAAAACCTAAATCCTACACAGGGAAAGTACACATTTTTAAAGATCTTACCTGAATACTGATTCATCTCAGAATGATGGAGGGATTTTATTGCAGCAGTTGTGAATGTAAGAACTACTGAAGACAAAACAAACATCTCTGCCTCCCTGCTGTCAGTCAGGCACTCCAAAATGAGTAGCATAAACACCCCCATTATAGGAAACAAATTTTTGTATATTTATCTTATTTTTGTATGTCGATGTTATTATTGTTACTGTCACCAAGAAAAGTTAGTCATGCAATAAGGAAATCAAATCCATTACATTCAGTCACCACAGGATTATAAAATGAATAAAATTCAACTTAAAACAATAACTCTAGGAAAAATTATTTTCTCTTATGATTAGCTGACAATCAGCTAAATGTCTTAGTAAATAAATACAGTGAAAAAAATGGGACTGCATCCATTTTATAAGCTACCATCTCTGTGGATCTTGGGTTGCTGTTTTTAACAAACATTGAACAGAAATGAGCAGAAAATGCTTTGCCAAGTTGTCAAAAACACTTATATTAAAAAGCCCTATAAAATCTAATCCTGACATCAGTAGGTTACAACTTTGCATGTCCCCAGGGCACTAAAATAATACTCTTTAGAACAGCAGGTGGACTATTTTAGACTTCAGCTTTCTAGTTCTAACAAGGCTTTTTAATTTTTTTTCCCCCTGGGAATTAAGGATGCTAATCACAATCTCCAAATGTGCAATGCTGGGTTGTAAAAGTATTAGACCACAAACTGACATGGCAGCAATGTATTATGCTGCTGTGAAGGAGTCCTAAATAGGAGAAAAACTCAAGATTCCAGGCTTGCCATCACAAAGGTCAACATAATTGGCCACATACAGCAAAATCAGCCCCCATGTCTTCCCCTAGCCAAGGCGACTGCTGAGGAAGCCCTATTTTCCTACTGGGATAAATGAAGTCTAAAGCAGGAGGAGCTAGAGGTTTGGAACATTTGAAGGTAAATTGTAAGGAACCCTAAAGATGACATTAAAATTTATCCTTGAAGATATTTTGTGATGAGTTAATGGCTTTTTGTCTTAATTTTTAAGTGTTAATTATTCCAAATGTTTGATGCTATTTTTCAGTATTGATGTGTAAAAATTGCAATGCATTCGTGAGTAAAACTTTTAATCTCACTATGCATTTCAGTAAATACTTATTTGCCTCTTTAAATATATACTTTCCCTTTTAATAATATCAAGCTCAAAGGCATTTAAATAATCTTTAACCTCTTAGATATTAGCTCCACGTGTTGATTCCATGGAGCTTGAGAAGGGTGCTGCATATGCTGTGGGTAACTTCCACATGAAAGAAACTTATCCCATCTGGATCACAGGTAAATTTATTAAATTTAAGATTCTATGTCATCCCATCCTTACTCAGGGTCTTCACAGGAGAAATCAGCTTTATTTAGATGATGAGAATTTCTGTGGCAAAGACATAATGTTGTCACCTTTCTAAGAAAATAGATCTTATAATCCAGTGATCCTTACAATTCTGTACTGCTTAAGTTTTTAATTATTTTTTCCAATGTAGCTAGTTATACAGGTTACTAAAAAAAATGTTTTACCTCACCATTTATAGATTTATGTATATCTAAAGCAAAAGTAAATATAAAACACATGAGTAGAAAAAAGAAAAAAGATAAAAAATGCCTTTCCTGTTAGACTGATTTCAGGAAAATCAAAATTTTAATTCAATTCCAGGGAATATAAAGCAAAACATTAAAGGCATCAAGAAGGAGAGAAAGTAAAATCTGAAAAATAAGAGAGAAGAAAAATGAATGAGACTAAAGGGACTTAAATTTTTCTGAGCAATTTCATTAGGTGGCTCAAACCTTGTTCAAATAAAAAATGTACTAAGATTACATTAGTAATGTACTAAGATTACTAAGATTACAGTAACCTTAAAAAAGTCACAACAACAAAAAGTATCCAAACACTACATAGACAAAAATACTGAAACCTGCTGTAAACAGCTTGTTTGCAAAGCTAAAAGCTTCAAGCCAAATGACACAATTTTGTGAAAGTAGCATCTTAAATTCCAGAAACTGCAGCAAGAGACTGTCCCTCGAATGTACAACTGAAGTCTCCACGAGTAAGATGGACTACCAGACAAAGAGCAAATCATGCCACTCTGGCTTAAATTGTCCTCAGAGTGATCACTGAATCTATTTCTGATGAAACCTCACATATATTCATTCAAAATATTAAGCAATTTATTGGATAGTTATGACAGTTTTTAAACTAGAAAGAATCTTTACAAAGATGCATCTTTTCGCTGTGCTGGCCATACCACCATTGTACAGGAACTGTGAGCATGGGGGAGCTCAAAGCAGCACTGTAACACCAGCATTCTGGTGAGCTGCTTCAATGGAGACAGGAAAGTAAGGAAAGTACTTCAACCCCTTTAGAGGAGGCATTTCCTGATAGATTTCTCTGTTAAACTGAATTCTATAACAATGGATTGGACAAATAGACTGTATGCTAGACCAAAATGAACTAGAATGTTAAGAGAGAGTATTTACATACATAGACATATATAATCTGTATGTACCCATCCTAATACAAACCATATCTTTAATTAATACAGTAATCAGCTTTCTGAGAATTACTGTCAAGCAATAGAGTCCATTGCTGCACAACTGTGTTGTACAACACCCCCAGCCAGCTACTTGTGTTAGTGAATGAACAAAATATACTGCAAGTGTATAAACTAAATGACAGCTTATTTTCTAATGCACAGCTGCACTAATAAAGAGATGCATTTTGAATATAAATTCGTTTGCTCATGGTCATTTCAGACCTCCCTTGTTTGATATCCTAGGCACTGGACATGTACTGGAAGTTTGGTGGGATCAGACATAGCATGATTGAGCAGGTCTTCTCTAGTCCTTCAAGAATCCTTTCTGCAGAATTCCTCAGAAATGTTTTGCTGCAGTTCTGGGACAAGTGGTGGTCAGCTACAAACTGCAGCTGCAGGCTGGCCAGGTTGGATAGGGAGCAAAGCACACAGTCAAAATAAAAAACCAATAGGGAATTCATCTGCTGGGCTGCACTTAATGTATTTATTTCTCTCTGTGCTTTAGATTTGTCGTACCACCAGTTAATTAAGGTAAGTATTTGTGTATAATGAGTTTGTGTTCTCTCCACTGTTGCAGTTTAACCCCGCACAGTAGCTGAGCACCACACAACCACTCATCCCTCTTTTTCTGGTGGGATGGAGGAAAGACTTGGAAGGGAGAAAACTTGTTGGTTGATATAAAAGCAGTTGAATAAGTTAAAAAAAAAGAGGAAAAAAGTCATCCTCATCACTCATCATAATTTATTTTTATTAATAACAATGAAAAGGATGGGGAACAAAGAGAAAGAAAAATAAAACCCCAAAACCCCAAGCGATGGAAAGAGAAACAATTGGTCACCATCCCCTGATTGATGCCCAGGTAATCACTGAGCAGCAGCCCCCCTGCCAACCTCTCCTCTAACCCTACTGCTGAGCATGATGCCACCTGGGCTGGAGTATCCCTTGGGTCACTTGGGATCACCTGCCCTGGCTGTGTTGCCTCCCAAACTCTTGTGCACCCCAAACCTGCTCACCAATGGGATGGGGTGAGGAGCAGGAAAAGCCTTGGCTCTGTGCACACCCTGCTCAGCCATAACTAAACCACTCCTGGATCATCAACATGTTTCCAGCACAGCTCAATCACACACTAGCTACCATGAAGAAAATTAAATCTATCCTAGCAAAAACCATCACAAGAGCCTGGGATAGAAATCACAGTTACAAGTTTCAAATGAAAAGCTTGTAGGATCAAATGTTTACTAATCCTTGAGAACTATATCTCAAGATTTTCCTGTAGATTATTCAGGAGTCTACAAAGACTAATGAGAATGGAGGAGGGAAACAGGAAGTAACAAAACCCATAAAAAGTGGTACAAAAGACTAAACAAAGACTAAAAATGTTGACTATCAAATACAACCTTGCCAATGAAAAAGAACATTCCACAACTTGTTTGGAATAGAGGCTGGATTTATAACTTGTCCAAAAGTGATGCATTGAGGCAAACCAGTGAAGTCTAGTCCTGGATTTTCTTCTGAGTTATTTTAGGTCACACAAGCAGATTTTGTTTAACATAGGCTGAGATTCTTGCTGTTTGTCAGTTGTCTCAATGAGAAGACATCCAGCTTTACTGTGAAGTGAATATTTGAGAAACAAATTTCTTCTTTACACTGCCATAGCTTAATAAATGAATCCTCCAACAAAGACAGACTTTTAGGCAAACTCAAAAAGAATATTTAATCCTACTCAACATACAGGTTCAATTTGGAGATTAGTCTTTGGCAGGTAGCAGAGACTTTATTTAAAAAATAAACAAAATTTGAAATCCAGTTGTACTGCAAATATCTTGACACCAGATCCCAGGTTCATCAAGATGACAGAACCTCTTTAAATCTCTCACATCCCATTTGAAATCAAATGCTGATTTTCTGCTTTGAGCTTGGTAAAGCAGCAGTGGTGAAAATAACCATCCCAAAAGGAAAAGTCCATGAATGATCTCCCCAGAAGATGAAGGGTGAAGGATCTTGTTGTGCTGCTGGATCTGAAGTGCTGTCAATAGTAACTACAACTATGAACACCAGCAGCAAAGCTCTAACCCGGCTCTGCCTTAGGCAGATACATGAGGAATGAGAAAACATCTTAAGGAGCTTATTTCTCCCAGAGCACATTCAAACAGGGGAACAGAAAAAGATCTCTGACAAAGTCTTGCAGTAATTATGACTAAGATTGGTCACTCAGTGTAAGAAGACAGTGAATTCCCCAGCCTGGATGGGGCAACACAGCTGCCAGAGGGTAAAAGCAGCGAAATATAAAATGCCATTTGAACAGGCAATGAGGGGCTTTTAGGATGTTGCTACAGGCTGGCCATAACCACAGCACTCCTGTTGGCATAAAAGCCCTGGACCAGCCATGCAGATGACAAGTCCCTTTCTGAACACCTTTGGAGAATTATCTGTTTGTAAAAGCCTCCTGTGTCAAAGAGGTTGAAGGAAACACGTGGCACAGAAAGCTTATGAAGAGTAGGTAGGGAGAGAAAACAAGGAAAGCAGTGGAATAAAACCAAGATCCCCACTCATCTTACATACTAAAGAAATAATGTTTTTTCTAGATTATGTGCAGACTTGTTTCCATTTTCATATTCTTTACTGGGGCCTTTTTTGGAAGCAACAAAAAATGAGCATAAGAGACAAAAAAGTACTTCGCTCTGCAGGAACACAAAAATTGTAAAAGCACAGGCAGCACTACAGAGGAGCAGTGCCATTCACTCACAAAGAATTTTGTGCATGTAGATGGCTGATTAATTGCTGGCCTGCCTAGACGAAGCTGCAACGAGCCAGATACTGTCAGCATGCCATCTGTTACCATGGAAATGCACAATGTTCCTGTTTCTGACAAACCCTTGAATACTGGATAGATTGTGCCATATGTAAATAAGGCAAATTAGTTTTCCTATATCTTCCAGACAAGGTTAGACTAAAAGAAAATATATCAGTTTATATACTGTAACCTCCAAGATGTGAACTAGGCAAAGCTTCCTTCTTTTTTTTATAAAAATCTCATTCAATTTGTTGTTAGAACTGAAACAGTGTGGACTAGCACTAAGCAGCATAAAATTAATTCCCAACCAGCAATGTTTACAAAAGCAGTACTTAAAAATATGCATATTCTATATGCATAGTACATTCACCATGACTTTTGGGGTTTTATTTTCAATTTTTTTTCATTTCTTCCCAATGTTATTGAATGTTATTGAAACAATACATAGAAATAAACAGGAAACTTTCTTATTCATATAGTGGTATTTGGATCATTTAAACAGAATTTTTTAAAAGAGATTCTGTAGATCTTAAACATGGAAAAATTTATTTACTTACTTGAATAATAGCAGTTTGTTGGTAGCTAAGGCATATCAGCATAGCCTCACTAAAGTCAAAGAGCTCTAGTTTGCAGATGCTCAAGGTCTAGTGATAAGAGTTTTACAAACTAAAGCTACTCCAAAAATTTCCTTGCTGTATCCTGAAAATGAAAAGATTCAGTACTTAAGTCTTTGATTAATATTTTGATTTTACAACTGTACATTAAACTAAAAAAAACAACCAGTTCAAAACCAACAAGAAGTGTGTTCTGCACACTCACTGAGAGCACAGCACACTGTTTAGGGTGACTATGAGCATTAGGACATATTCTGTTACCTGTGCAGATTGTCCTTGAACATGAGCACTCTGCAGAACACACCTGCCTCACTGCAGCTTTATACTGAGACATCTATTTATACATCTATTCCCAGAAGTGTAAGGCTGGTATAATCTCCTGCAATATAAGGCTTGTGGAATGAAATTAAATTAATACCAGACATTCTCCCTCTTGCTAGTTAGCTGTGTAAAGTGAGATATTAAAAAAGAGCATGTCCACAACATTCCCCCAAGGATGGATATCCCTGGGATAGATTTGAGCCCTTCTGAACCATTAAATAAATGAAAATCAAAATTGTTTTAAGACAGTAGATAGGCATGCAGTGGTTGTAGGACTGGAGTAGCACCATGGTGTGCCTTAAGGCACTTTCATTTTATGGACTTTGTTACTCAGATTTTCTGTTTTCACTATACACCTTTATAGGGTAATGTGACATACTGATGTACTGCTGACGGAACTGTCTAAATTAGGGTACAGAAATGACACAGGTCCCATAGTTTTTAACTTGCTGAATTGTAAATGCAGGCTTTAGGGGTTTTTCACCCTCATGCCAAATTCTTTGCTTGGCTTTCAGCATGGAGACTGATAAATGGTATAATGATAGCTGAGCAAAATGAAAAGGCAGCTGTATATCAATATTTCCCTGATGTGAGAATTAATCAGTAGCTCCAGTAACAATAAGGTTATCATGTTCATGTTAAACCCATTGTGCATTTTAATATATTCTTTACACAGTCCTTTTGTTGCTGTGCAACTTTGCACTGCTATGAAATATTACTTCTAAAAACCAAGCAACTACCTATCAATCTCCAATATAAGTTTGCTCAGGACATAATAATCAAGTTTGAAGAAACACACTTTGTTCCCCACAGTGCCACAGCACTTCAGTACCTAACAGTCCATAACTTCACCTGACCAAAACTTGTTAAACCAAAGTATGGTCTAAAAATAGTAAAAGTTTGCATCAAAGATACTCTAGAAGTTAACAAGCCCCATTTTTGCAGAATAATATTAAGATTCATCACTCTCCACAATAGCATTTGTGGGATCTGTGCCAGTTGATTCTCTGACATTGGCTTCTTCCTGCAGCAGCATCAATGCCTTGGAATTCTGCCCTTCTCTTCCCTGGGTGTTTTGAATGAAAGAACATATAGGGGATGTGACACTCATCAATTTAAATCATGCTGCCTGCCCAAGTACAAGAATGAAACTCAGAATTTGAAGAATGGAAGATTGATAGGGAGTATGAACATGTAGAATCATTTTGGAAAAAAAAATAGTTATAGGTAAGTAATGTTATTCCTTCTTTGAATGGCTTCTAAGCGGTCCTACTTAGGAAACTGTGAAAGCATTCCTTGAGAGTTTCTCATCTAAGCAAACTGACAATGCCACGCTATTGAATCAGCAAGCAGAATTCTGGTTTGCCAAACTGAGCAGCTGAATGAGTTACTATGTGCTAGTGTTTTGTCAATGTGAGACCAATGTTCAAATCTTGGAGAAAATTCAATAAGAATGAGCCTAGATCACACCATGTAAGTCACCTTTGCCCTGTGTTATGTGATTTGATGCTGAAGCAGAAGGAAAATATTAATTTACAATTTTTTGCATAGTCCAACCAACTTAGCTATAATCTAATTATTTTCAAGACACATAAGAAAATTGACTTTCAAAATTCTGATCTTATTTACTCCATTTTGTAAGATTTTTCAATACTTGTGCAATGAAAATGCACTTTGTTTAATATAAAGGAAGTCTGGAATCACAGTCAGAACACGGATTTATATAGAAGTCAGTTATAGACATACAATTACATAGCATATAGCTTTTGGGAATTCATCAACCATAGATTGCCAGAATTTATCCTGACATGTTCCATTTCTCTTGAATTAACACATTTTTCTGATTGATTTTATCAGATTAATTGAGTAAAGGAACTGGATGAAGATCTGAAATTTCTGCTAAGCCAGCAATGGACAGTCAGGCTGGAATAATATAATCAGCTTATCCCTGGTCAGCCAAGTCTCACTCATCCTCCCAATGATCAGTGGATCTTGCTTTACCAGTCTTTTCCACAGGAGTACACTTAAAACCAAATTCAGGGAATGAACCTAATTTCCCACTAACGTCCCTGGGTGCAGGAGGTTTGGATTCCACTCTGGCTGAAGAAAATGTCCTAATAAGATGAGCACATTAAATTTTCAGATCTCAGTGAGAGTAAATAAGGTCATGAAACACCAGAAGCTAATTTCCTATCTTGCGACTATAATATTTTAAGTTTCTGTAATAATGTCTGCTTGAATAATGATAAATTCTTGGCAACAGAGCTCCAGGATATTCCCTGTGTGTGAAGGATCTGACTCACCTCCCTTATGCAGCACTTTCTCTCTGACATTTGGTAATTAATATCTAGGGACAAACCACACTCCTCACATGCAGATTTTACAGTACAACATGCAAGCATGAAGTGCCACCTCCTTTGACAAAACTATAGTAAAACTCAAGAGGACATAAAATAAGGTTTCTGAAGTGCTCTCAGAGATTGTTCTATTGGAGACACCAGAAAAATTCAGAAATGCTGTCGAATCCAGATTGCCAGTGGAAGAGGAGACAATTTGCACCAAAGTCCAGCAAGCTGCAAGGCCACACCTCTGCCCCCAACTTTATCCAGCTTTATCCAGCTATTTGACAGCTTCCTCCAACAGCAGCCTTTGTGGCGTTCACTTGCCCAGGTCTCCCCACTCTTCAGACAGATAATCTCTGCCTAGAGAAGACACTGGTGTGACAATCAGTGGCATTGCAAGGGAATCCAAGTAGCGTTTGGATTTCAGGTGAACTGGGACAAAATTTTAACATGGCTTTTGCACATTGTAGTAAAGCATAAAAGAAATTATTTCATTTTGTTAAGATATCACTTCGTTTTTTTCTTAATGTCTTAATAGTGATCCCATGCACAATGCTGACAAACTAAGACTATTTTTGTAGTTTTCTTACAAAGAGAACCTAGGGGACTGAGGCAAATTTTACTGCCCAAAAAAAGATAAATCAATGAAGTGTTTCTTTTCAAGGACTCCAGTTTTTCACAGCTGTTTACTCCAGGATCCATTTTCTCTTTCATTTATCTTATTTCTCAGTCACTGGTTACCCTTGTGATTCTGGGTAAAGGATTTCCCTTTGGAGACTTCAATGCATCCACTTTAGCTTCTAATTCTTTTCTAGAGATAAATTCGGTTCATGATTTCCAATATTTCCATATTTATTCTCAAGTCTTTGTGCTCTTTCTGATGATTTTTACAAATTCATGAATGTAGTTTAGCAGATTCTTGTGCCAGATGAAGAGAACTAAAATGAATACTCTATATTCACACACACAAATATATATATTGTTGGGTATGCACTTCTCCCTGGAAAGGACAGTGATGAAAGTGTGGCAAACTGCTTGGGTAGATCTGCTTGGCCAAAACATCCACCCAACACAGTAAAAACTGCTCCATCACTCTTTGCTGTAATCAGCTAAATTCACAGGGAAGAAGGATGAAGATCTATGAAAAAGCTCATGTGAGGAATTTCCCATGTGAGTTTTCATATCTTTACCCACTGGGCTGTAAAGATATGTATCTTTGACTCACTTTTAACAATGTCTTTGGTTTTGGATCTGTTGTGTGATGGTATCTATAATATAAAATCTAAAATCCTAAAAAACTTAACACAGAATCTAAATGCTGCTCTGTGGTAAGTCATCATTATTACAATGTTAATAGAGTAATATCAATTCATGTTTGATGAGGACTTAACACTTTAACATACCAAGGGCAAAAACATTGAACACCCCACAAATTGTGCAAATTATCATAGAGTAACCACCACATTAATAAAACTTTACAATACAGGCTCTTAAATGCATTACTCTGTCTGCATCATTCCCCACTGAACTGCCACAAGACTCCATACAGAAGCTCCCTCAAGAACATATTCCAAGTTACTTTTTATTTTGTGGTATTTGGTTAAAGTATTCACTCTTTCTAGTAAGAAAAATGACAGTACCTGTAAAAACTACTATTAACCAAACAGCTGTAAATATCCATAAATGCCACAAAATGTAGCTGCTGCTGTTTCTATTTATTCAGGAAATTTTCATTTTGAGCCTCAGAAATAAATGTGTTCAATCACTACTAGGGGTCCAACAGAGAGGGGAAAAAAAAGCAAGAAAACTCCAAGGCACAGGTTACCCTTTGTGTTTTCCTGCCTGGAAGAATAAATAATATTACCTCCAGTAACAGAACGACTTGTAACTTTGTCTCAATTTACTTTAGAGTAAGATCCAAAACCACCTCCTAGAATCAAATAAAATTATTTTTAATTCATCTGAAAATGAGAAGCAGGGAAAGATGACAAAGCTTAAGGGAACTGAGCAGCCATCTCCTTAAGAAGCACCTTTAGCTATAAGGCAGCAGCACTTCAGCATTGCCAGCATTATCTATCTGGTGTTCTTGACAACGCTCAGAGGGAGCCCTGACATGTCAAGGTGTAGAGCTGATTAAATTTATTATATTCACCTAATAATTCAAGAAAAGCAGTATTGATTACAGAATAAGCTTTGCATTGTGATTCCCAGTTTAATCCAAACTCTGTCACTGACCTCCAGGGTGATTTTGGAAAATCCCCTCTGTTCTTTCTCTCATTTGAGTGCCTATTGACAGTATAAATTCTTTGAGTGTGGGGACATCTCTTCTCTGTTTATACCAAGAGTAGCCTAATTTGGTGCCAACCACAGTTCAGACATCAGCATTTCTGTAATAAAAACAGCTTCTGCAGGTCTACTGGACTTTTAACCCTCCCAGCACCCCTCTGTAGTTTGCAAGTGTAACAGAAGTTCTGCTCTGATTTGGTTGCTTTTTACCTCTGCCCACACCTCTTATCTTCCAACAGCTTTATTATTTGATGCTGTTAAGACTGAACTCGAACCCATAGGCAGGGAGATTTAAGGTTGGAAGTGAAGCATTTACCCAAACTGATAAGCTGGGTTAACCACTGGGTTTAACCATCAGGCAGAAACTCTCAGGATGACTCACTGCTTGTTGCAGTGAATAGGGAGCGCACAGAACTTCCAGTTAACTTTAAAGAGAGATACTTTATACTCCAGAACTTTAAGGAGATATACTTGTGTGTTCATTCCCTTCAACTTCACTCTTTGGTATAATAGCAAGGGATAAGAAATAATAAAACCTGAAATACATGTAAAAGTTACAAGAATTAAAACCAGTTTACTCTGAAAATACAAAACAAAAGCAAACCAAAAAAAACCACCCAAAAACAACAGAAAAAAAAGTTTAACACATAAGTCAAAACAAGGTTCACCAAATAACGGTTTCTTTTTCTAAATTTCAGGTTTTCTTAAAGCCTTTGTACAGTGCCATCACACCATATCTTGAAATTGTTGTGTCACACAGGAAATATGCAGCAAAAATACCCAAATGATAAATCCTCCAGCCCATGAAGCTAAGAATTAAGGTAAATCATTAAAATATCTAGGCATTTTTAACCCAAATACACCTTTTTAACCTTCCATAATCCCATAACACTCAGAGAAATAAGACATTAGTACATCTTGCAAGTTCCTCAGTCTCCTTAAATTTGTTGTGAATTAGATGTATCTAGCTCAGCTCCTGTGCTTCCTAGTGTATGTTAACTGAGAACCATTTTTGTTATCAGCTTAATGCTGGAAAATTGACTTTGACATCTATTAGCCAGCTATATCTTCAGCTCAGATGAATAATTGATTGCATGATCAATTATTGGATAGCAAAATCTGTGGTGGTTTGCTGGTTAGACAGCATGAAAATTAGTTCTATTACTGCCACCTCTTATAGCCTGTAAATTGATATATGGAACAATTCAATGGAAGATTTTGTATTGTATGTGGCTTATTTATCCTACAAGTGTCTTACACAGAATTCAGAGACCTGGGTAAAGGCTGGGTGTACTAGGAAAATATGTGCACAAAGAGAATTATCCTTAAGGGTCTGACTCATTCTCTTGGCAGAATTCTAATCCTCAAAAAGCCTAAGTTCCCACAGAATAACAGCTCTCCACCCAGGATCAAAGATCACATATGAGTTCAATAAAAATCTCAGGGAAAACACATGGAAAAAAGGAGCACTTTTTAATAAAAGACAGAAAAAGGTGAAAATTAATTTCAGAATAAAAATTTTTCATTCTTCAGGTCTAGCAAAAGGGCCACATTAATGGGAAAATTCTTCAAGAGAGAAAAGCATTCAATACACTCAGTTACAAAATTCCTTGACTCCTACATGTAGTAGACTTGTCTGACCAGAGTAAAACACTCATAGACTATTTCTGGAAAGTTTCCAACACTGGAAGCACGAGTGTTAAGATTCATGTAAGGAGCCAGCCAAGTGTTGAAAAAACAGAACTAAACCAATGAGCAGGGTGCACAGCAACTGCACTTCTGAGTAGAGCAAGTTCTGACCATTCCTTGGCCAGATACCAGCCAGGGCTCAAATGAGCACCGACATTTTGGATACACAAGGCCATAAGAGGATCAATAATTACACTGGGGTGAGAATCAATAAAACCAAATCATAGTTTTGCAAACCTCGACAAAGACAAGGAATATATCTAAAAAATCCTAGAGCCAGATCACTCTCAGAGTAGAAAGACTGGAAATTTTGTCTAGTGCCCACAGAAAAGAAATTAATCCTGGTACCAAAAAGACAATTCAAAATCTTCTGCTCTGTCTTCATCTCTCCTTGGGATATTTGTTAACATGGTTGGAAAATCAGCTTTCATCAGTGAAAGCATTATAAGAATCAACAGTCGTGAAGACTGTTCCCAAAAGATCTTGTAAATGTTTTTTCTTTACTGCAGAACATTTTGGGAACAGCCAGCTGTGAAGCCCTTCAGAAGAATGAGAAGTATGCTTCAAATGCATTCTGCATGGCTCAGAATTCACATGGGCATGTGCAACAGCCATCAGAGTCCCTGCTTTCATAAGATGCATCTTCTCCTACAAATGCCATAAGTGATTGAAATCAAATAGCTGGGAAAATCCAAAAGGCTAAATGGAGTAACATTGGAAATTACAGTTAGAACCCAGTTTAAAGGTGCTCTCATTCCAAGCTGATGAAAACAGCAACAAACTGAAATAGAGGGAAAAGTTTACTTCTGGGAACACCTTCAAAGAACTTGCCCCATGAGTGAAAGGAATTTGAGGAATAAGTACAAAGGAGCGCCTCACAAAGAAAGGAATCTCAGTTCAGGCTTGTACCACAGAAGAACAGGGTGCACATTTATGGCCATACACACACTCGTGTTTCCAAAAAGAGCTGACTTTGGAGCTATGAGCTCACCCCAAAACTACTGCTGAGATGAACAAAACCCCAGCATCTGTGTCCAAACACACATACAGAGATTAGCTGGAATTACAAATTCTCAAAATGCTGGATAGATGCTGAATTAAGCCTCAAATCATATCTGGCTTAGATAAGAGAGAAAAGCCCACAGCCAACTGCCTTTCCACCAAACACAGGCCAACAAAGCACTTGAAGTGTTTCTCAGATAGTCATTTGTTACTAAGGAAGCAGTAGTCATATGGTACTTGAGTTATGGCTAGCAACATGTTAAGATATAGAAGATATAGAGATAGAGAAGTAATACCTGATTAAAATAAAGATAAAATACGTGGGAGGTTTATTACAAGATGAGTTCAGCTGTGTCACCGGCTTATAGGTTCTTATACTTGAAAGAGCACAGGAATGAAGGAAATGAAAGAGGCAATAATAATCCTGAAGAAAAAAACAGCAAACAAACAAACAAAAACACCACCACAACAACAACAAAACCCAAAAAAAACCCAAACAAACAAACAAACAAAAAACCCCAAGAAAACAAAAAAAAACAAACCCTGAGAGGTCAGGGGATTCCAGTGCATGACAAGATAAGGTAGATTTGTTATAATTTCTTTAAAAAGACATTCACTAAATATTCAACAAACAGTCCTCCAAGTAAAGAAAGAACATGGCTTTCTATCAGAATCTGTTTGTAGGAGAGAATAATAACTACACATCCTCTTCTTCAGCCAATAAAGATTTAGGATAAAGTGCTGTTTAGTGTCCTAAATCAATAACCACATTAGTTATGCACATAAGCCTGAGCAGAAATTATGCAGGAATTGATGCTTTCTCAGAAATTACTGTGGATTATTAGAGGAATTGTATCCACTTAGATTCAGTCATCCTAAACATTTACAAAATTCCCTTTCATCAGCTGTAGTGTGAAAGAATTTTAGCACATCCCAAGCATGCTAACTAGCTTCAGCCACAATGTTATTACTGCTTTTATTATATTTATTAATCCATTTTCTATTGTTCTCTGGGTTCAGGATACATGATCTCATTACAAGTAGCTCTTTCTGATTTCCAAAGCAGTTGGGACTGTGGGCCGTAATTCAGCTGCTCCACTCCATCCCACCACTCCAAGGAGATGGGCAGGGCCTGTGGCCACAGGACGGACATCGTGGCCAAGGTCTACCAACAAACCCATGGCCAGGAAACACTTTCTGGGAAAAAGAAAGCAGCTAGCAAAAGGCAAGCTGAACCATGGCCTTTTATCCAGCTTCACTGACAAGTCCACCAGCTGCTGCAAGCGAATAGTTACATCTGGAGCAGTTAAACTCTCAAATTTCAGTTCTTTTTCTCTGCCGAGTCAGCAGCCAAATACCCACGGCTGCGTCACGCACCTCGCTCCTGCCCTCTGCTGAAGGAGAGCAGCGTGGTAATCCCACTGCCACATCCCCTCCTCATACTCTGGAATTTCACCTACAGCAGGCAGAAAACTCTGCTTCCTGGGCTGCCTGCAGCCTGCATTGGCCAGCTCCTAAAGACCATGTCATGGTCTCCTGCACTGAAATTGGATGTTGCTAAACAAAAGGAAATTTCATTCTGCCCCATCAGTTTGGATCACCATTTTCCTTTTCTGGTCAGGACGTTTTCCTGTTATTCTAGTGGAGTCAACTTTCCCCTTTTGTCTCAAAATACTTCAATTCAGACTCCAAATTAGGAATCAAGTACTCTCTACAATGAGCTGCACCATCTGTGGGATAGATAAAGCAAAGTCCAAAATACAGCAGCCTTCATGTTTTTGTAACCCAAGAAAACTTTTGATTCCTGGTAAATCAATAGCTTAAAAATTATTTATAAACTATAAAACAATTAAAATGAAGTTACATATAATTTTCTTAATGTACTAATTTTAATTATTTATCTACAGAAGTAGACTTGAGTTTGGACAAAAATACCTTCTGGCACTTATTTCACACATGCAAATAGATGTTATTTAACTTCTATTTTACCATAGAACAAAATCAAAATCATTCCTTCAAAAAAGATATTTTCTTTAAGAACACATATCCCAGGTCTACAAGGGATTTATATTCATAAATTTGCCTCCTTAGGCCAAAGCTCAAAAATTAGTGATGGTCCACAACATGCAGAGCTTAAAAAATGTCACATTCTTTCATTTTCAGCATAAGAAATGGGCAACTTGTTCAGGGCAAATACTTGTTTGAACTGAGGATTTTATTATTAATCTCTGAAGACTGCTGAATTTAGGGTCACAGTAAGGGTTGATTAGGTACAAGGTGCACAAAGCTCTCCTCTGTCAATGCCATTGAATGAAGCAAGTAATTTAGATTCAGAATTGGTCTTGGATTGAAGCTCACTCCATTACCGACCATTTTCAATTTCAGCTATACAATAAACATCAAGCTCAGCAAGGAAATTAGTACATTTGGTAATGTATTGGGAGAGATGGGTGGGTCTCTGACAAGATGACACTTATCACCAAAGCTTCAGTTAATGAAACCCTTGAGTGGTTTCTGCATTTGACATATTTTGACATTTTTTGAAATCACATCCAGCAGGTTTTTTTACCCCACAATGTTGTTCCTTATGAGAAAAAAAAAATCTATCTATCTTTAAAATGAGTACTGAGTACTGCAATATTATTGGAAAAAAATTAAAGAGACTGCGTTGAAGACAGGGGGAAGAGAATCTGACTTTCTTGAAATGCAGAAAGAACAGAATGCACAGTATTTAAACTGAGGAGATGCCAACACTAACACATTTTCAGGAGAGCTTAGATTTCAACAGGCACATTTGCCTTCAGCTTGTTTGCTCAGAAAATGCCATAAACTGTAACAGGAAGCCTGATTTTTGTCTGACTACAGAAAATGTTTAAACTTGGTTCACTGTTGTTTTTAACTTATCCATGCAAAAATTACCATAAAGCACTATAATAGATTTATCATTAATGGGATTAAAATGGTAATTTCTAATATAACGTGAACAAGAAAAAGTTTTTCTGGGTTACTTTCAAAACAGAATTGGTTTACTTTTGTTTAGTGTTGTGTTCTTAATTTTTATTTGTTTGAAATAATGAGAACAAAGAAGAAGATAACTAGTTAGAAATCTTGAGCAAACTTACTGTACACCAAAATAAGTGAAAAAATGAAAGCAAATTAGGAGACAGGGAGACAGCAAGGGAGAATGAACAATTGCTGGCCATCAGCTCTCTCGAGTTGATGACCCAAAAACACCACAATAGCTCTCAGATCACTTTAAATGCTGCTTTGTAGCAATGTGGCACCTACAATGTATGACTAGAATTAAAAAGGGTCAGAAGAGACAGAAGACTTAGAGCTCACTAATTCTGAGCGGTTTGATATTTACTCTTTAGCTTTTCTGAAAGCCGAGGGAAATTATTATGGATTCATATATTTCAATCTCACACAGCTCTATTATTGTTCATTTTTTCATTCAGAGCTGAGAGAACAATTAAAACAAAAAATACAAAGCAATTTAAGCAGGGACATTCCTGAACTCTACTAGACCTACAAGGCAACACTTAGAGCTCCAGTTCCTATCCGGGTGGTCCCTCCCAAAGACTTTTTTCCAACACAAGTGGGAGGTCACCTTGAAGATTTCAGGGACAGGGATTGTATTGTACAGGATACATACTCCTGAAGAGTTGCATTGTGTTGCAATGCAATTTTTATTTAAAACCTTGCCCTCCCCATGACTCTGCTCTAAGCATTTCCCTTGCCTCCCTCAGTCAAAGTTTAAGGTGGCAGAGCAAGTACCATGTGTATTTGTGCCCTCTTGAAAACTTAAGGCAGGGAAAATAGAAGATATCTTCTGAACCAAAGAAATCCCGTATCACAAAGGAGTTAATGATTATTTCTCTAGCTTTAGAGGATTTGTTTTGCTTTGTTTTGTTTAAACTGGAATAGTTTCCCACAACACTGTAACCAAAATCTGCCATATCCTATTGCGTCTTTGGATCTTTCTGACCTTGTTTCAGCTTACACTGATGAGCTCAAGATACTCAGGCTATAAAATACCAGTATTGTTAATATTTAAGTCTCAGCAGCATCCAAAGATGCACTGTTCAAGCACAGTAGTATAATAGTCCAGATTATTCTGAAATTCCAGAAAGTTCACTTGCACGTAGACCATGTGCTCAACCCAAGATGCATAATGTGTAAAAAGCCAGGAGGAATCCCAATGACAATTCAAGTAGTCCCAGGTCTGCATTTCAGTTTTGGAGATGTTTAGAAATAGATTCTGTAACTTGACCCACTATTTTCAGGAAATAGAGGTTTGAAAGAAAAAGTTAGACATTACATGGTTGGGCTGTTTTGTCTTATGTATGTTCAAATAATCAGAATAAGAATTCACAATTTTACTGGGAACTTGGAAAGAATTTAACTGAATAAACAGTTCACACATCATCCTGCAATCTCAAAGCAGGAGTGCTTACTCCACACATTTTATTCTTGTAAGTTTTAAATATTAAATTTAATCTTTCAAATCATTGGGAATATGATACCAGCAAACACAAGAGTTTAACTACTGTACCACACAATGTGATGTGTAATTATTTTCTGACAGTATTTACCAGAAACCTGGGTAGTTTTCATACTTTTAACTCATAGAAAACATTCAGCCTGTGCCAGTAATAAAGATACCTGTCAGTATATTACAGATAGGAGCTCACACACTGAATAATCTTAACTTGTTCAGTCAAGCAAGTTTTCATAGAAGGAATTTTCTTTACAGCCTGTTATAAAATGCTTTTTGATCCTGCTAAGGCTTGATACAAACTGCAGTGACTATATCAGAAATCAAACTAAGCAAGTTAATTCCCTGCTTTACTACATTTTTTCTGCTAATACAGAGCCAAGTCACCAAATTTTATTTAGTAAGTACTAGTATTAAGTCAAGATCTTTCATTATCATTGCCCAGGTAACAGATGGTTTGGTCACAAAACAAGATGGTATTCAGTAGAATCAAATCAGTAACAGTCTGTCACACCACCTTTGACTCTCTGTGCATTTGCAGGGACTGGGCTGGCTGAACCTAGTCTGAATTTCTCCTGACTGACAAAACTAAAGGCTCCAGATGTGGTTGCCTGGAGCTCCCAGGTGCTGGGGATACTCCTCTTCATTCCAATGCAGAAAGGGGATAATATTTAAGGTATTTTTCTGCATTTCCTCTTTCCTTTTGCCTAAGGTCACTTTTGCATATCTTCATCTGTGATGGATTTCTGACAGATTATCCCAAGCCATGCAAGCCATCTCTATGCAAGGAGGATTTCTTTTGGACTCCCTCATACCACTGGTGGCCTCTCTGCTGGAGATCTTCTCCTGGCCTTTCACCTCACTCAGTAACTGATTATGCATCTGGCACAGGTTCCTCCCTAATTGTCCTTCACAGCATGAACTACTGTCCTATTCTGCCTCTCTGTGCAGCCCATCTTTTCCCACTATTAATGAGCATGCAACTATAGGCAGAACTAGACAATTATTTTCCTCATGCTTAATTTTAATTGAAAAACTGAAAGAAGAAAATAACTGAAAGTTTTTAAACATCTTTTGTAGAAATTTTATATTTTCTGCACTAAATTTCACTTTGGTGAGAGTCCAGCTTTTTGTTTGGGCAGGTCAGGGGGAAATCAACCCATTATTGTCACATACCATTTATAACCTGCAATAACTATCTGTACTTTTTCCACTCTTTTCTACAAGGCTTTTTCAAATAGATGCAGAAATAAAGTTTACTGGAGTATCTAATGGGATTTTTTTAAGTTTAAAACAGGTAGTGTGCTGAAGTCCAGGCTAAACACCTCTTTGTTCCTTTTGACCTGTCACACAGATTAAGAAATCTGTGACCCATAAAACAAGGTTGCTTGAACCCAGATAGGGGAAACCAACTGCAACCTTTTCTTTCAGTCCCCAGAGAAAAGGCTCTATGTGGAAGATGGCCAAAGGTCCACTGAGCAACAAAATGGTAAAAGAAAATTTATTAGCAGGTTTTGATATTCCTTATCTTTCTTTTCTGTTAGAAGCAGGTAAAGAAGTAAACCCTCAGTTAAATACAACTTTACAAAAGTATATCAAAAAAACAAGACCTGTAAAAAGCATTTGGGCAAAATGTTTTGTGAACTTTTAGGTTCTGATTGCCAACAGGAGACAATCTTTTATTTTCAGGGATTTTTTCCCTATTATTTCCCTTGTCAGCCTTGTTAACTGTAAGAAACCAATGGCATAAGAGGTCCAGGTGGAGTAAGGGCTGGGAACCAGCAAGAGAATATTGAGGGAATCAGGAGGAGCAGACAAAAGTTCAGGAGAGCCTCCTGGAGGTGCCTCCGATGTCCCACATGACAGACAGAGGTGTCTGAAGTACTGTCATTAAGCACTGACAACTACCAAAACAGTGAGATAACTGACAGTGTGACCATCTTTGATAATATGAGATAATTGACAAGATAACAGTTTCCTAAAGGTTTATGAACAAGCACATTTCCTTTTATGATTTATATGTTTTCTTGATGGAGGTGAATTTTATAATATAAAAAAGCAATTGGGCTCATTCCAATCACCCATTGACAGAATCTATCCCTTTTCACCTTAACACCTCTTCAGTATCATTAAAAGCACTGAAACACTGAAACCCACAGTGTTATAAATGATGCATTACATCAGAGGTCTTCCAGGAATCAATATGAAAACTAAAAATCCAATTCAGGATTCCCCAGAACTTGCATGAGGTACCTATAGCATGTACAAAGTTCTAAACAGAATATCTGAGCCAACTGAAAGCACAGAGATCTTTCATATATATATTCATATTTTGTTGTTAGTGGAAAACCAGAATTTTTTTATCTACACTGAAACCTTCTTCTTCTTAAAAACAACTCCACAAAGAATAATGAGCAGATGACTCCTTTGAAAGACAGTGTCCTTAGTTCAACTGCATAGACTTGGTGTCCACTGAATTTCACAGTACTCAAAGGTTTACTATAAAAGCTTTTCTCAGAAATAAGTTCAAGGTTGCCTTTTTCTCCCTACTTTAAACCATTCTTCTAACTCCAACTGGTATCTCTAATATCTCTTAATGCCTCCCCTTTGACACCTCCCCAAATGCATCATTTTTCTCAATCACTCTAATGAAAGACTTTTGACACCCTCATTCTCCCTCTGTTCATGATTCTACTTTGACTATAAGTTCTTCAGGTCAGGGTCTATCTTTTTCTTCTGCATTTTTACGTTATAATAAAAAGGGTCTGGACTAATAGCTAGAGCTTCAGACACTGATAATAATAATAATTCTTGTAACAGGTTTCAGGTTCCTGATTATGAAGTTTTAGCTTTTAGTAGCCATTGTGAGCTTTCTGATCACCCTGACACTTCTTAAAACTGTCCCAAAACCATCTATTTAGAGAAACTAAAGCCTAACAGAACATTTAGCAAAGCTGGGACTTGCATTTTTCTCATGGGTCAGAAAGCGAAGATTATCTGGTCTGGTAAATGAGTGTCTATTTTATAGATATGTCTGATGAGGAGACAATCAGAGTGGCAGGATTAGAGAAAAAGAAGGCAGAAATACAGGCAGTCATTTTGTTGTTTAGAGGAATCACTAACTTGTACACTTGGAATAACATGTGATTTGGGGCTGGCACATTCTTCTGTATGCTTGAACTAGAAACAAAACGGGATGGTGATGCTATTCAAAGGTCTAGAAAAGTTAAAAAAGTGGATTTCCATGGCCTTCATGTAAAAAAATAAAGGGGATATTGTGTACAGCAAAATATATATAAAGGTTCACTTAAATGGAAAATTGTTTTCACTAGTCAGTTCTTGTTCCAAACTGAAAGGGGTCTAGAAGTAAGAAAGGAAATGTTTCAGTTAGATGTGAATACTCCCTTATTTGAATGATTTTCATAAATCTTTAATGAGAGAAGTATTGTGTGAAATTCTTCACACAGAACCACAGCAGAGAGAGATACTAATATACCTAAAATAACCCTGAATTGGCATCTTTCCATGCATCCATATATGAGTTGCTTTTCAGTAATCTGAAAAAAATACCAGGAGGAAGCAAAATCCATCCTAGAGTGAACAACAAATAGGATGAAAGATGCTGCTTAATCATCAGAACTAAGTGGAGAGAAAGTCCAGAACACATTATGGAAGGGAAGGACCTAAAAAAAACCAGGCCAAAGTTCACTTGGAATTTTAACCCTGGGGAGTGAGACTTGCATTCAGTTAAATCATCATCTTCATCCAAGTATTTACTTCATGCAGCCTCAGGCAAATAACAAATATATGGCTGTGATTGATAAGCGCCAAATCAAAGTCTCCTCAATATTTATGATCAAATTTGCTTCATGTTTATATCTTGCCTTTACCATACACATTTTTAAACTGCAAGTGTTTAAGACTCCCCCCCAAACTCTTGTCTGAAGTTATACATCACTTCCAAGTTTCCTGAAATTTTAATTCATGTATTCAGAAAAAAAATTAAAAATCAATGTTTCAATATGT
>VWYI01005658.1:6844-39220 GCA_013399455.1 Anthoscopus minutus
CAGGAACAGTGTCCATCCTAAACCAGGAACAGTGCTCATCCCAAACCAGGAACAGTGCCCATCCCTAACCAGGAACAGTGCTCATCCCAAACCAGGAACAGTGCCTACCCCAAACCAGGAACAGTGCCCACCCCAAACCAGGAACAGTGTCCATCCCAAACCAGGAATACCACCAATCCCAAACCAGGAACAGTGCCTGTCCCAAACCAGGAATACCTCTAATATCAATCAACTCATAATTATTGACACAAATGATATAATTTCAGATCATTTCAGTTTGTGCTTCATTATTTAAATCTTGGCTTAGTCCCTTGATTAAATAATTAATGAGTCCCTTGAGTGGCTGTTGATCCCAGCTCCTGTTTCCCATCAAATTCCTGGCAGTTCCTGCCCAGGATAGAGTTCACTTAAAAGTCCACTTTGATCCTTATTCCCTCACCCATGTTCTTTCCTGCCCTCTACCCAAGAGTTTCTAGGGAATGATGAAGGGGTGGGGCTGGGCTGGAATTCCCAGAGCAGCTGTGGCTGCCCCTGGATCCCTGGAAGTGCCCAAGGCCAGGCTGGATGGGGCTTGGAGCAGCCTGGGGTGCTGCAAGGTGTCCCTGCCCAGGGCAGTTGGAGGCTGTTCCACCCACTCAGGCATTTTCCAAGCATTTCTTCCATACCTCGTTCAGGATTTGAGTGGCATTCTTGGCTCGCAGCATGTCTGGAGTCTCCTCCAAGGCTGTCAGTCCTTTCCCTTTGACTCCTTCCTCCAGATCCTTCCTGTACTCTTTCTGCAGGACAAGGAGAAGGAAAAACACTGCAAAGCCAGGCCAAAGGGAGTTTTATACACTACCAGCTTTGTTGCAAAAAAAAAAAATTAAAGAAAATGTAAGAAAAGAAAATTCCAAAAGCTCCAAAAAAAGAAAAAAAAAAAAGGAAATGTGGAAAACAAGAAAGAATATTGTTGAGGGTTATGGAAGAGCTACTCCAACAAAAGGTAGGGATTATTGTGGAAAATAAATTGCCAAGGCACACACATATGGACCAGTTAGGCTGAGGGAAGTCAGAGAAGGGCAGCAAATGGGAATATGGTTAAAGGACAAGGAAGAAATGTCCGTGGCAAATTAGCTGACAGCACAAAATGGGTGTAAACATGCTCAGTGTGGGTGGGCAGGAGAGTGGGGAGAAGAACTGGGAATGCTGGAGGTGCTGCAGGAAAGAAGCCCAGAGGAGCTGGTACCTCGCTCGCTATTTTGGTGGCGTATTTGACATGCAAGAGGGATGGTGTGACCTCCAGGCCAGTGAGGTTCCTGCCCTTCATGGACTCTTCAAAGTCCTTCTTATATTCTTTCTAATGACAGCAAGAAGAAGAAGAAGGAAAAAGAAAAACAAAAAAAAAAAAAGGCAAAACAGCAAATGTTTATTATAATATTTTCATTATGTACGAAGATGGGAAGTGACAATGTCAATGACGTTGGCAATGGCAATGGGAAGAGTGGATGTTAAATGGGCTCCTAAATCCTCTCCCTCTAAAACTTGTGAAGCAGCTCATTACTTTCTATGGAAGTACTTTTTTTTAATTATTTTTTTTTTCTACTCATCTATCTATGCAGAGAAAACATTCAAAGGTACCACAAGGACTAATGGCCTTACACAGATGCTTTGCAGCCTCCATCTGGGCCAGAACAGGAATAAACTTCAAATAAACACAAAAAAAAAAGCTCAAGAAAAGAAAATGACAGGTCAGGGTAGAACCTGTGACAGCAGAGACACACAGGGAATAAAAGAGTTTCTGAAAAAGGGAGTTTTGAGGTGAAAAAAAGGAGGCAGAGCACTTGCTGTGTTTTGTGATAACAAACACTGTGTTGTGATGTAAAAGTGAAATTAATTTTGTACCACATTTCTTACTCAAAGACTTGTTCGAGCTTCATTTACCCATAAAAAATTACAGATAAACTCATTTCATGACAGGAAAGTGTCATGAATGTTCAATGCAGCACTTAACAACCATCATAAAGAAATCTGAAATAACTATCATTTTTCCGTGGGTTAGTGTGCAAAAGGTCCAAGTAGAATTGTCTGCTAAATCCCTAAGTTTAATTTGAAAAAGAAATTTTAAAGATTTCAGCCTATCAGTATTGATTTTACCTCGCTCTGCATGAGCTGAGACTCCTTTGCAGTCAGGTATGTGGGAGTTTCAAAGTCCAACATGGGCTTTCCTTTTTCCTTCTCATACTTTTCTCTGTATTTCACCTGAGAAGAAAAGACAGAAAGTCACCCTCCTAAACAATCAAAGACCCAACTGTGTGCCTACTATCAACAGTTCTGTGATAAAAATTGTATGCCTAATGCAGTTTGCCTTCCTGAAATCTGTGTTATTGATCAGCAAATGCAGAATTTGGTGTCCAGTAAGTAAAATGTCCATGAAGGTGATTCCTGCTTCAGGTTCTGTTATCCAGATTCTCAGAGTGGTCAGGGAAGGGATGTGGCCAAGCCAGAGCCTGATCCCAAACTGGAGCAACAAGGACTGACTTCCAAATTAATTCCAACCCCATTAACAAACCTGATTAACAGCCATTTCCTTTTTTTGCCTTTCCATGCCTGGAACATTCCTGGGAGTGTCCAAGACCAGGCTGGAGAAACCTGGAACAGTGGGAGGTGTCCCTGTCCAAGGTAGGGGTGACTCTGGATAATCCTAAATGTCCCAAACTGGAATTCTGTGCCATCAGGACAATCAGCTGTGGCCCTTGGTGTTCTTGCAGTGTTTTCTCTCTTGCTTTGCAGCCAATAAATACTTGGAACAGAGAGGATCAGAGACCAAAGCAGACTATGAATTTCTCTGGAGCGAGCCACTGTTTTATTCCAGAGGGAAAACCTCCAGGCATGTTTACAGATTTGTTTAAAGCCATTTTGGATGCAGGAAAGGACAGCAGAGCTGTCCTTTGGATCATGGAATGGATGAAGAAATTGGAAATCTACTGTCAGGAACAATCCTAATTCCCTCAGTTCCCAGGTCCTTTTTTCTCCAGAGATAATGCATTATCCCCTGATAATGAATTATCCTGTGTAAAAAGATCCATGTACAGCTGAGGTGAGCAATGGGGACTGGCTCTGGATTGAAGGAATCACATGGAGATTTTATCTGTGTATTTTATGTGTTCTGAGCTTGGAAATGTGCAGTTCTGCTCCCTGGATCCTTCCCCAGGCGTGCAGTGCTGGTGGGGCAGAGAGGCACAGGGAGGGAATGTCCCAGCCTGGAGGATTCCCTGGGAGGATTTGGATGGAATTTGGAGTTGGGATAATGACAAACACACGTCCAACTTACGTGGCTCTGGAGTTCTGAGGCCTCCCTGAGATGAACCTGTTCAAGATTATCTGGCACCACATGGTAGTGACCCTTACTCTTCTCATATTGCTTCTTGTACTGGTACTGAAGGGAAGGTGTCAAAAATCATCTCAATCAAAAAAAAAAATCCCTCAACAAATTTACTTCTTAGGTCCAATCAAATCAACATTTCAATGGAACATCAGAGAGAAATTAGAAATGCAAGAAGTAAAACAAAAACGAAGAAGTTTAGAATTGATATTGGGAGTTAAAGATGTAGGGGAATAATTATTTTTTTAATGGTCATTTGGACTGCAACAAAGGTTTGGTCCAAACCAGGATTAAAAGAAGAAAAAGAAAGAGAAGAGAGAAAACATCGTGGGTAATGAAAAGGCTGTACCAGGTAATGAAGGTTTTGCCTTTTCTCATTATCAATTATTTTGTTAGGCATAATTATGTGGATTTACAATAGGGGAGTGTTAAACAAACATGAAGTAAAAAAAAAATAATCCAGATAAAAATAAAAAAAATTAAACATAGTAATCAGCAAAGAAAAAAGGAAAAAGATAAAAAAAAAAGGTATTAGTGTAATGCAGTTAAAAACGAGACCAAGAACCAATCCAGTAAAAATTATCAGCGGATTTAAAACATTAGCAGTTCTGCAATCAGTTAAAAAGGGATCAAGAACCAATCCAGTAAAAATGCTCAGTGTTTAAAATGTTAGCTGGGGCAGAGGTGATGAAGATTTCCCTTCCCCGAGCACGAACGCGGGGAAGCTGCCGGTTAAGGGGGAACCATTAGGAAAGAGGAAGAGATCACTACCAGGTGATGCCCATGGAGCTACCACAGGGAGCAGCTGTTACAGGAGGAGTTAGCAGAGAATTCCCATGGGAATTCCCACCCCTGGGAGCTGTGGGATCACCCAGAGCTTACAGCACTGGCGAGCTGGCTCGTGCTCAGCACGTGGTTCATGAGCAGCGACTCCTTCATGTCCGTGACGGGCTTGTGCAGCTTCTTCAGGTCTGCCTTGTACTTCACCTGCAGGGAATAAGGGTCAAACCCATCAGGAGAGGGCCCTGCTGCTCCAGCCTGGCCTGGGGGAGGTTCCAACCACACAAAGGAGGGATTTGGGAAAGCAGGATGGGATTTCCTCCCAGGAAAAGCTGAAGTGAACGTACCTCGCTGGCCATGTTGTGGGCGTCCTTCAGGGTCTTGTAGATTTTGGCCTCCTTCAAATCATATTTTGGCTTTTTACCCAACTCTTTGGCGAAGTTCTCCTTGTATTTCACCTAAACAGAGGACAAGCAGGAGTCACAGCTGCTCTGCAGGACCCTCTGGTTTGGCTGCAGACAGGCCCTGCTTCAGTGGGGCTGGCTGGGGGAAGAACAGAAGTGCAGGAACTCGAAGGTGTCCACTGGAATAAAGATTATTTCCTGACATGGAAATAAGATCTGCATCTATTTGACATTTACAAGATGCCATTTGCAATTTTTCTTCCAGTGCAAAAGGTCACATCTCCTTGTTGTAAAAATAAAAGAGCCAAGAGAATTGTGGTGCCAAAATTCTGACCCTCAGAGGCGAAGAGTGTTTCACTTGAGGGAAGAGTCCATTGATTAAAGATGTTTCACAAAGAGAGACAGGTATAATAAGAGTAAAATACGAGAAAATGATATATTATATAATTATTCCATATAACATTAATATATAATATATAAAATATAATAATAGTAATAAAATAATACTATAAGAGTGTTTAGAAAACATTTTTACACACTTCTTGGAGAAGCAAGAGCTTTAAAAACATCAAGACTTCAGAGCACTGAAGATGTCGATACATCAAATACTTTTCTATCCATTGTTAGGCACACAGTGTGTTCTGTCTGAATTAAAGGAGGACATTAATGATCACAAACAGAGCAGTGACACAATTAATTACTAATGATAAGTAATTAGCTTCTTCAAGGTTTTTAGTAACACTTCCAGAACCACATCAGCTTCAGACAGGTCAAACACAGCAATGTGAGCCATCAGAATCCAGCAGATCCAGGAATATTGACAGGAATGAGAATTACTGATAGGAATATTGACAGGAATGAGAATTATTTACAGGAATATTGACAGGAATAATGAAAGGAATGAGAGATATTGACAGGAATGAGAGGTATTGACAGGAATATTGACAGGAATGAGAGTTTTTTAAACCCAAAAGAAGAGTTTCTGGAAGATCAATGCAAAATTAAAGGCAAGCAAGCCAGACAGACAAAATCCAACTAAAAAACTCAACTGGATAAGCAAAGTGGACATGATGCTTTACAAAGTTTATGAGAAGAGATGTCCAAGAGAAAAAACAACTGTTAAAGATGATCCCAACCATCCTTTGCTCCCTCACTGCCCCTCCAGCAGCTCATTTTCCCTCAGAACCAAAATTATCTCAGCAAAGAATGTTTCAAAGACCAAGAGTGGAAAAAGAATGGAAAAGCAGGATCTCATCACTGAATGGGAACAAACAGAACTTCTTCTTTTTCTTGTAGATCAGTTTAGAACCACTGGTGGTTCTCCTGAGGAGATCCTTGGTTTTCCTGCAGACATCGTGGTGGACATTCCAACATCCAAACGTGGCAGCAGACACAGCCAGACATCGGAAAAACAAAATCCCTTTTTTTTTTTTTCACTTGGAAATAGATGTGTAAAACTGAAATGGCACAGACCTGTCTGCTGCCTCTTCCAAATGGGCAATCCATGCTCTGGTTTTCTTTTTTCCAAAGGTTTTGATGTGGGAAGAAGTCTAAGCAACAATGAGCCCTCAGACCAGTACAGGCTGCATTTCTCAGAGGGACTGATTCAGTCAGAGCCTGCTCTTCCATTAGGAAATTCCAGCCAATAAAACAGTTTAATTAAAGTTTAAAGGAAGTTTTAGTAGAAGTTTGAAGAGTTAAAATGAAGTTCTGGTGACTGTTCACTGGAAACTACCAGCACCATTGTGCAGGTTGGTCATACACATATATTTACACATCTATTTCTCTGGTTTGGTTTTTTTTTCATTTTTGAACAATAACAGCTCAAATTTTAGGTTTTTGGGTGAAAAAGGTGAGTTTTCACATTATGTGAGTGCACTCAAACCTCCCATAAAAAAACCTGGCAGCTCCAAAACCCTTACGAAGGGCAGAACAACATTTAAAGCTTCACGTGGTGCTGCAGAACTGCAAGATAATTATGCCAGCAAGAGACAGATGCACAACAACAGCATTAATGGCAGTTAATTAAAATTCTCTTACATGACTACTTAGCATATTTGCTTTCTTAAAGGTTCTCATCCAGGGGGTGTCATAGGAAGCAGCTCCATGGCCTCTCATGTGTTGTTTGAGGTACTCTGCCTACAACCAGCAGCAAGAAAGCAAGGTCAGAAAGGCAAAAATCCAGAGTTCAAACATGAAGGGGTGAGAAAGAAGCAAGAGGGATTGAGGTCCTGGCACAAGATTGTTTTAAAGATACAAAGAAGAAAGAAAATGGCTGAAAGAAACCAAGAGTCTGTTCAAAGGGTGGAAAATAAGTCAGGTAAGGGCTGGTTCTGGTAAAGCCAATACCCAAAAAGAGCTAAAAAAAGAACAGGGCAAACACTTAGCTCAGTATTTATGTCACAGCATCATCTTAAGAAGGTTTTATATCTCCATTAATGACAGTAGAAAAGTTTAACAAATAAATACTTTGTACAAGTATTTCATTTTTACTTCACCGCATTTCCCTTCCTTTCCCTTTTTCCCCAATTTGGAAATAATTTCAACTATAATCACGACAACACTCTGTAAATTAATTTTATGCCTCATTTCTCTCACTGCTTTGAGTTTCACCAAGTTTTCCTTTTGCCCTTACCTGGCTGGTCAGTTTGGACACCTCCTTGGCCAGCTCAATGTCTGGACGTCCCAGCATGGTCACACCCAACCCTGCTGCTCCACGCTTCTTATATTCAATCTAAGAAAAGAAATAAATCCTTTAGGAGTGTGGAAACACCCTTCTAATTATTCTTCTGGATTTTGTAATTAAATTAATACTAAAGGATTATGCAGAAGGCTTCAAACCACTCACATTGCTGATTAACTTGGCAGCCTGAGTTGCTTTCTTAATATCTGGTCGATCTGCTATAGGTGTGTAGTGGAGTTTGGATTTGGCATCTTTCTTGTATTCAATCTAATGCATGGAAAAAGAGGAAAGAAAATTAATGAGGTTTATTCATTGGGAATACACCAGCAGGACACAGCAATGTTGCTAAGAAAATGAATGGGATTGTTTAGGAAGTCAATTCACAAGGCATGGATCTGGGAATGTGGTTTTGCAAGTTGTCTGCAAAGAAAGAAATAAATGTGGGAAATTCTGTCTGTGCCTGAAGGGCTGAAAAAAAAATTACATATAATTTTCAGCAGACTACTTGAAATCCTACAATGGGATTTAAATATAAATCCCTTATTTCAGTGTAATTTTGTATTTGTAAATATTTGTATATTTATCTTTCAAGATTACAACTGAACATGGAAGCTGGGAGGAAATTCAGAAATCCATAAACTCAGGGTTTTCCAGCTGAATTTGCTTACATAACCTACTAAATGAATGGAAAAAGAGGCAAACTTACTGTGCTCTGGTTTTTAGCAACTTCCATGGCATGTTTCACCTCAGGAGGCTCCAGCATGACAGAATAATTGGATTTGCCTTTCTCCTTCACAAACTTCTTCTTGTAGTTCGTCTATCAACAACAACAAGATCCACATGTGAATTTTAAATGTCACACGGAGGGAAATGCTGCAGAAACTTGGAAAAAAGCTCCTTGAAACTGCTGTAGGGTGGATAAAGAGGAGCCAGCACTTTCCCAAAATGTGTTGGCTGCACCTTTTGGAGTTTGGATTAGGAGAGCCCAGCTTTGGAGCTGATGAGCAGAGTCTGAACCCACCTCACTGACGTTCTTGGTGACCTCCTTGACGTGGACAGTGTCCCTGGTCTCGGGCAGGGTGGTGAAAGAGCCATGGGGCAGCTGCTTCTTGCTCTGCTCTTTGTACTTGTTCTGCCAGCACAGGGGAAAACCAGGTAAAACCCAGCTGCTCCAGGATGGCAGTCAGTGAAATGAATCAATAAATGAATGGTTTTTTACCTCAGACACCAGAGAGCTGACGTTCTTAGCCAGCAGGATCTGAGGGGTGTCTGGAACCACGTGGTAGGTGCCACGGGCTTTGTTGTGCTTCTCCTTGTATTTTATCTAGCATGGAAGGAAAGATATCAGTTTCAATAATGTGCATTTTGTCTTCTGGCAGAATAAAAAGCAATTAGTACAGTTGTGTTTGCTTGTTAGTGCAAAATTTTGCAGAAAAAAACCATATTTTGACATTTGACAGCCTAATCCATACATTCCTATGGCTCTCACTTGGAATTTTTTTAATATACTGAATGTTAACATACTGTTAGTAATTATGAAAGATATTTCATTAAAGATATTTTGTGCTATTCCTAGATATTTTCTCCAGACACTTCCAGTGCAATACCAGGAATGCAGAGATGCACCTGGGTGTAAGGTCTAGGAGTGTTCAGGCAATGTTAACTTTGAAAATTAATTTAATCCATGATGTAGGCAAGTGTCTTTCACAAGACATTTACAAGACATTTACATTACAGTGTCTTTTACAAGACCAAATTTATTCAGTCAATTTGTTAATTAAATAAATCAAATAATGAAGTGAGACTGAGAGCAACTGTTCAAAGGTTCATCGTTAATCCAATTATGTTTGCAATAAAACAGTTAAGTAGTGAGTGAGGTGGTAGTAGAGAACGTGGAGAGAAAGGTGAGTTCAGTGCTTACATCACTGGCCAGGATGGCATTATTTAGGGCCAGCACTGTGTTTTTATCATCTGTGACAGAGAGTTTGCACCCCTTGAGGAACTCCCGGTCCAGTTTGTATTCGTACTGCAGGAAGAAAAAGTAAAAGATAAAATAAGAGAGTCTCTGATCTTCTCCAATTTAAAAAAAAAAAATCTGAATAGGAGAGATGGGGAAATGGAATATTCAGTGTATTCTGATTTTCTTACATCACTCTGCTGCAGAGAGGACTTGGCTGCTTGGACAAAGTCAGGCCTGTCAGCAATCAGGTGCCAGTGGGCTTTGGCTGCTTCGTATTTCTTCTTATAATCCAGCTGTGTGAAAACCAAACAGGAAGAGTTCATTGGAAATTGCACACAACATACGGAGGCCAATTCTCTTTTGGTCTGTGAGAAGAGGTAAGAAAATAAATCTACACCAAGATTAGGGCTTTTCTCTGGGTCAGGCACAGCCCAGTCACTGCAGTTTTTCCACTGCTGGGTGGAGAAAGGAACAAGAAGGTGGAGAAAGGAACAAGGACTGAAATGATGTCCTGACTTTGAAGAAGGGGAGAGCTTTCAGATCCTTCCTACTGAAATGGGCACCAACAACAGGAAACACAGGGAAGTTTTCCATGAAGCTTTGCTTTGTCTCCAACAGCATCATCCCATGGAATTCCTGGGAAGTTGTGTCTCTTCCAGGAAAACAAACGACAGCTAGAAGAATGATTTGTGTGACATACAAGAACCTCAAGGACAACTCGCCAGAGTGAGCACTTCAGTATGAAATAAACTAAAACATGTTTTATTCCAGAGGCGTTAAGGATTAGATGCCCAAAAAATTCAGTGGAATTTAATTTCTTGTGGAATAATTTCTTGTGGAAGTAATTTCTTGTGGCTTCCCTCGCCATTTCCCAGCACCCTCAAGAATAAAATTAAAACATGAACAGGACAGAACTCACGTTGCTGTTCAGTTTGTAGGCGTGTCTGGGAGTTTTGATGTGAACTGAATCCGCCACGACGTTGCAGCGAGATTTGCTCCTCTCATACATCTCTTTGTACTTCAGCTACAGAAAGACAAAGATGTAAAAATGTTTACAAAGATCACAGCATCAACAAGAAAAGCATCCAAATATGAAAAACTTAATGAAAATTGCTTCTGTCTGGATAAAGAATTAATAGGAGAAAATGACTGGAGGTGGCACTTGGGGCTCTGGGCTGGTGGTGAGGTGAGGGTTGGGCACAGCTTGGATTTTATGGTCTTGGTGGGCTTTTCCAACTTGAATAATTCTGGGATTCCATGAAAAATAAATTCTATTGATACATTTTGATATCAAGCACCTGCCTGAAGGAGGGTCCTCTCCAGCAGTGCTTCTCTTTAAATAGAAAGTGTGGCAATTTTAACTCACCACGAGACACAAAGATGAAACAAAATCTATTCATGACCAGTAATCTGGAAAATTTCTAATTTTTTTTGCAGCCAAAAGAAATCCTTTGAAGAAACTTACTTTCTAATAGCTACACTAACTGAAAACTCCTTCAGAGAATCTCAGCACTCAGTTTGGAACTTAAAAAATGTCCTTCAATCTCTGACTCTCAATGATCCACTTTGGATAAAAAATATTATCTTTCCTTCTGGATTTACTAATTATGTAGAAATCCATGGAGCACTTGAATGGTGTTCAGGCTACTTATTCTGACTACTACAGGCTACTACACTGAGTTTCAGAAGTTTCAGTACCCTCATTTATGGATACTTAAGAAACAACAAAACAAACGACAGAGAAAAAGGGTAGGAGAAGGAATCAAGAGTCCTAAATTCTATATTGTTCTATCCACTCCCTCTTCCTTTCTCTCTCCTTATTTTTCTATTATCCCAGAATCAAAAAAATATTTATTTTAGATTAGAATATTTACCTTTCCTGTTCACAGTTTCCATATAAGAAATTAAAAAACACAGCAATATATGAAATATTTTATTCAAGCTCAAACAAAAAAAAAAGCCACTAGAGGAAGAAAAACCTGAAAAAACCTCTCCAAATGAATGATTTAGAGACCACTTCCAGCTCATGGCTTTCATTTCTAGTTAGGGGTGGTTTGTCCCAGCAAAAAAATGTCCCAAGAACTCCAGAAGAAAATTGTACAAAAAAACTTCCCGAAAAACCAAGTTTTGGCAAAGCACTGAATGCAGACAGAGTTTTACAAGCCACCATGGTCTAAGAAGGTGATGATTTTCACTGACAGCACTACATGGGAGTCACAAACACTGGCTGTCAGGTTAGAAAGTGAATTTGGTGTGGTTTTGATGGCCCAGAGGAGTCACTCACGTCGCTGATCCTGTCCTTGACCTTGCGCACGTGCAGCAGCATCGGCGTGTCCTGGATGGTGGTGTAGCCCTTGGGCTTGGCTTTGTGGTATTCCAGCTTGTAAATAATCTGAAGGGACAAATTGGGGGTTGGATTATTTCTTGGAATCCTTGGTGTCAGTTGGAAATTCGCTGGGGGGTGATGATCCCATTCCAGAGGACCCACACTTACGTCACTGATCTGTTTGTTGACTTTGGAGGTGCGTAAATATTCTGGAGTATCCAGAACTGTGGTGTACTTGCCTTTCTTCTTCTCATAGTCCTTCTTGTACTGAATCTGGAGATGGGGACAGGCTCTGAGTTAATCACACAGAGCAGGACAAAACCTCTTCCAGAGGTGGGATTATATCCATGGATAAAATTGCAAAACCCTCCCACAGAGCCAAAGAAAGCAGAACGTGCACCATGAGCTGAACTGCAAACCCTTTCCTTGCCTAGGAGGCTGCCTGTTTGTTTGTCTGATCAATTCTATGGTTATTTCAAGCTAAAATCTCCAGCACTGAACTAAAAAAAAAAAAATCAATCCTTGCAGGTCAGAGACTTTTAAGTTTCATAATGGACAATATCTCATTTTTAAATATTCATATCCAGTTGAAAGTTGGACTTGGTGATCTTGGAGGTGTTTTCCAACCTTAATGATTCTGTGATCAGAGTGAAGAGAAATGTAAAGCATCTCACACAGCAGGAGATAAAAACATTACCAAATATATCACAATTCCAGAATATTTTCAAGGCTTTGGCAGCAGGATTTTATTTTTATTTTATTTTTATGTTATTTGTCAGCAGGTAATTATTTTCTTATAGATCACCTTGTCCTGCTCAGGTTTCTAAACCTTTTTTTCACAGAGTTCAGTGAAAACAGGTTCATCAAGAATGGGAATTCACTGCAGGCAGCCTCAAGACAGATGGAGAAGGTTAGAGCACATTTTTAAAAAATAATTTAATTCTCTACCCTTTATCAGAAAAGAAAACCATGCATTTGATGGGACTGCAACAGACAAAATATGAAGAATGGTAAACAAATAATCAATGATAACACAACGTGAACTTGGGGGGACATGCAGGTCAGACATTTCTTTTTTTGAATTCAAACACACTCAAAGTTACCTGCAAGGAGTTTTGAGTGAAAAGAAATCCACAGAAAAATGGAACAAAAATGTTGGAAAGACCTTCAGTAATTTATTACTGAAGATTGTCACTATTGGCACAGGCAATAACAAAGAATTACAATTCCCTCAGACAGATTTGTTTTCCACTGCTGCATTTCCAGTCTATCACTCATATTCCAATTCATGATCAGGAATGATTTTTCCCTGTGCAAAGGGTGAGCTGACTGCCAGCAGCTGTGATTTCAGAGCAGAAATAACTGTTCTGTGTCTGACACCATTCTGGGAACAGTGGGGGATAAATGTTGGAATCTCCCTGGCAAAAAAACCATCATGTTCTTCCTGAATTAAGGAACTGGGGTTATCAAAGGTGGCCAGGCCAAGAAATGGTGTCAGAATGAGAACTGGGCTAGGGGAATACCAGGAAAAATTAACATCCAATATCCGAAATGTATGGACAACTGCTTTTTTATACAAATATATGAAATACACACCAATTGTTTATAATGAAAGGAGAAAATGGGGACGAGCTGAGCTAAGTGATGTCCAAGTGACAGCAAATACAGTTTCAGATATTCTGTTTTATTTTATCACAGCCAGCACTAAGCACGCTGAGGAAGCTTTGGGGTGTGCAGCCCATGGAAATAGAGGGAGCAGTGAATTTGCCAAGTCCAAGCAGCTACAGTGGCTATCCAGGGTGTCCTGGAGCAGCAGCTCTGCAGTTACCTGGCTCCACAGGTATGTGTTGTAGAGTGCTGTCAGCATATCTGGCCTCAGAATTTCATTGCATCCGTGCTGCAGGAGCATCTTGGCAAAGGATTTATAGCTTTTCTGTCCATGCAAATGGCAACCAAGGACAAGAGAGACCCATGAACAACATGAACAACGACACAGCTCTAGATCCCAGGCACTTGGAGAGTGGAGAGATTTAGGCAAGGTGCTGTATGTATTCATCCACATGTGCATACAATTCACATCTGAGTATTTAATGCTGCCAAGAGTAAATATTAACAAATTTTCCTGCTCTCACATTAAGGAAATTACGAATTTTTTGGGAGGGAGGTCAGACTAAATTAGAGATTAAGGCAAATACGTCCCTGTAGTTTTATCTAGAAATGAGTAAGGAGATTTGAAAAGAGAGGTAATAAAACATAAATGCTTGTTGCTGCATTTTTTAAATACCCCTCCAGTGACTTCCAGAGGGATGGGATTCCCGATGTCCACTGATGCACAATAATGGAAGTACATACAGGACAGATGGACAGAGCAGCTCACACAAAAAGTGTCTCCTTTTTGGGTGGCAGGATGGAGGCTGAGTGACCGAGTGAAGAAACGTGACAATATCACAGGGCTGTGACACTGCTGGGGGTGGAGGTGGCACCCAGAGCTGCTCCAGGTGCCCCCACAGTACCTGGCTGCTCAGAGTGCTGCCCCACTTGGCCAGCAGATTCCTGGGATCATCCACAATAACGCTGTACCTATCTTTGAGCTTCTCATAGGCTGCTTTATATAATTTCTGCTCAGAATAGCACAATACAGTGTGACAAGAGAGAGTTAAGATACAGAGTGATCACTGGTATGAACTCTTTACAGGCTGGGGTTGAAGGTCATGTCCAAAAGAGAAAAGTAATTTAAGAATGAAAATAAAAATAAAAAAATGCACTAAACAAAAAAAAGCATCAGAAACAGCAAACCGTAAAAACCAAAAACACCCCCAAAACCAAGCAAAAAAATGCAACAAAAACCAAATTAACAAAAAAAACCCTCAAAAAAATCAAACAACCCCTCCAAAAAAAAAAATGAAAGAAAAAAAAAAACAAAACTAAACAAAACCAAACCAACCAACCAAAAAAAATAAAGAAAAGGGAGACTCCAAATGGTAAATGCTTTTCTAAATTGCCTCTGGAAGGCCTACAAGTTTAAGGATGTCTCTATTCCATCCCTTCAATAAGAAATTTTATGACTGATTTTCTTCTTGACAAGTAAGTGCAGAAGTAACTCTGTGCTGTGGATTCCTGAGTTGAGTCCAAAGAGAACACAATGAGATGTTATTAAAAATAGTCACTTACATAACAGAAGATATTTAAGCAAGTTCATTTCAATATATGGAGCTCCCATTGATATAATTTTACCTATTTATGTTTCTGATATATTTTTTTCCCTTATTTACTCTATGAATAATAATATGGCTGAACAATCTTCATAAAAATTCTGGTATTTGCTGTGAAACAGCTTTTCTTACCTACAACAGGTAATACAGTAATAAACTTACTGAGAGGTAATGATATAACACACTGGCTGGTGAAAAAGAATGAAATATTAAAATATAAACCTAAATATCTGCTTTTTTAATGGAAAGCATCAGATTCTGATGTGTTATTCCAACTCTAAGCTGATGGGAATCACCCTGGACATGAAGTTTTCCATGGAATTTGCCCTGGGGTGTAGAGCACTAATCCTACAAACTCCAGGAGTGATCTGAATTTTAAACCCAGGGGTGTTCATTAATTATTAGGTTGTGCAAATTGTTTCTTCAGCACTACAGGAGGAATACAAGAAAAAAGTGAGTTGTAAAAAGGAAAAATTCCAGGGAAAATTGCAGAAAATAAATGAGTTGTTAAAACTTCAGACATAACTCTGTCTTCCTAATACAAATAAAGGCTTTATCAATGTTTTAGGAAAGTGACTGGAATTCTCTCCACACCCATTTTGAGATGGAAACCAACACCCAGGGTTACTGTACCAGCAGCATTATTTAAATCAGCAAAGGAAAAGTTCCTTTGCCATGAAAAATGAATGAACAGGGGTGGGGATTTCACTTTCTAGGCTCTGCAAACCCTGTTCTGTCCTAATACTCAGAAAAACAACAACCTTGTCTTCCATGACCAGGCTGATCTTAAAGCATCTTTAAGCCTGATTTTAAGGAAGGACAACCTTCAACTCTGTATTTACTCACAGACCAACTAGTTAAGCCTGAGCCTACAGAAATCTTTACTTACCCCATCCATCAGCTGAGTTGCATATTTAAAATGTTCATTGATTGGAGAGTCAGCCACGTACTTGAACTTGGACTTGGTCTTCTCAAAATTCTCCTTGTACTTACACTGGAGCCAAAGAAAAGCAAACACACAAAACCCAGCCCGTGTTAGTCCAAAGAAAGGTAAGGCAATGAAAACATGATTTTAGAGAGAATCTGTGGCAAAAAAACCTGGTGGAATTATTGTATTTGTGAGTCTAACTTTTGTACCAATAAGAAATTGTTGTAAATGAACAGCAAATGTCCAGAAACATTCAGCAACAATTCAGAGTGTTTCGCTCACCCCACTGTAGAGCACTTTATTCTTCTCTGCCAGGACAAAACTTGGAGTATCCCACACATAGCAGCCAGTGCCTTTGAGCCATTCCAGGTCTTCCTTGTATTTAACCTTTAGAAAAAAGCAAAAAGACTCAGTTTTAAGCAGATAATCAGTGCTGAAATGAACCTCAGCACAAGGTGTGGCAAAGAGAGTTACATCCATTATAAAATAAATCAGTTTCTCCTATTTTTGTGAGGGACTCAGTTTTATTCACACATATAATCTATCATTAGCTGTTGAAGTTCCTGTGCCAATTAAAAATAATCTTGTACAGTTAAGGGGTTATTGTGTACGTACATAAATGCACAATTACAGACTTGATTAAATCTAAGCAAATACAACTGAAATGAATTTAAATTGTCTGTTCATTTGGCAAAGGGATGTGCTGCGATTTTAGCCATCAGATTCTGTCAGTTCCCAGATCTGCCAGGGCAAATTGTAAAGCACTGAAAAATTCCCTTTTGTTGAGAAAGAAGGTTTGGGCTCATTTTGGAAAGCACTTTTAACCTTCATCCTGTGCCATGCAGGAGCTGTTTGCACTCACATCACTGATGGCATCCGTGACCAGGCGGTGGTGGAAGTGCTCAGGCCGGTCTGGGATGGATCTCCAGATTCCCAACTGGCTCATGTAATTTTCCTTGTATTTGACCTACAGAGAAAGTTGAAGAATTAAGTAAAACAATTGAACAGAACACTCAAAAGTTCCATTTTTCGCCCCCCCCTGAAACAGCAGAACTAAAAGAGAGGAAATGAGATTAACTCGTAACAGCAAGAGCAATCAATATTCCAGAGAAAGAAAGAAAGAAATCAACACTGATAATGCTGATATTTTCCTAATTATTTGACATATTGCAATGGAACAAAAGGCTAAATGGCCTATTTGAGGTTATTAAGTGTCAAACAGTAATTAGGAATGAAGATGTACATACACTGCTGATGTCATCAGTGACCTTCCTGTGGTAGACAATGTCCAGAGCATCCTTCACTGTGTGGTATTTGCCCTTGGTGTTCTCAAAGGTTTCCTTGTAGCGCAGCTGGGAAGGAAAAAAAACCCCACAAAAGAAGGGATGAATGTGCCAGGAATTGTTTCAGTTACATTTCTCACTTCTCAGGACCGGTATCCAGGGATATGTTGCTGTCTGACATCCCAGTGTAAGCCCTTAGGAATTTTAGGAGTCTGCAATCAGTTGTGATTTCACTGAGACTTGCAGTGAAAACGACAGAGAATTTCACCCAATTGATTTTCAGACTGAGGAAAAAACCACCCCTGCATCACAGAAGTGATTTGCACTCTGAAGAAGTCAAATCTTCACAAAGAAGATTTTCTAGAATGGCACAGGTGCCACTTCTGGCATAAAAATCTACTTATACCTTCTTCCCTGTCCTCCTTTAGAAGAAAGCAGGAAGATCATCCCAGTCTGTGGAGAAAGACTTTCTCAGAGGAGAAATTCTCATGTGCCAAAGAGCTGGGATGCTCCTTGGCAGTATTTAAAAATCACTCTTAGAGCAGTAAGGCTAAATAAACCCTAGAACAAAGCACCAGCCCTGCACATGTCCTTTCACATCCTGCTGGTTCTGAAATATATGGAAAAGCTCTCACAGATGAGCATTTTTAAATTGCCTTAAATCACAAATAACTATTCCATGCTTGAAAAAACCAATTTCACCTTAACAACCTCCTGTGCAGCAGGTAATTTTTCTCTCCATTCTACTTCTGAATTAAAAAATGAGCACATTCCCAATGACAGAACTGAGATGAAAAAGCTGATAGAAGTTATTCTATCCTGGCCCCAACATTAATCTCTTCACTCCAGTCTGCTCTGTTTGGGAGACTTGATGTGTAAGCAAGTTATTTAAAATCTGCTTTTACTTCCTTGTACAGCCACACTTCAGTGTAATGGGAAATGAAAATGAATTATAATAACTGGAAATGAAAAAAGCTATTGCACTGGAATCAAATCAAAACTTAATAATGTTCCTAATTTCACATAGAAACGGACATGAAAATAAGGGGACTTATTGATGGGGGATACTGAGATATTCTGTGCTTTGCATGTTTGTTCCCCACTGATCTTTTCCTTGATTTTTCCATGGAGAATGCAAGGAAAAGCAGCAGTGGGGTGTTCCTGCAGTACTCACATCACTGGCATTCAGGTAGGCTGTCTTGGCTCTGATCAGCACTGGGGTGTCAGGGATAGGGGTGTATTTGTCCTTCATCTTCTCATACTGGGTTTTGTACTTTTTCTGAGGGAGACAGCAAAAGGGAAGAGTCATCACTGCAATCTTAGAAGCATTTGCTAATCATCAGAAAAAGCTTGTCTTATAAAATCCTAAAACATGTTTTCAGAATGCTTTATTTTTATTTTACCAGAACTTACAAAGGAAATGTGGAACTTAAGTATAAGAGAGAGGAAAAAAAATAAAAGAAGCAAAGAAGCCTGAACAGATTTGAGCCATGAAATTACCACTAAAATTAGAAATAAAACTTGTAAAGAGTTCAGCAGAGTGGCAGAAAGTTAGAAAACAAGATTTTACCTCACTGATCATGTCCTTGACATTCCTAGCATGTGTAAAGGCTTGAGTCTGACCATCAGCATGATGATGGGGTCTCTCCTTTGTGGCAAGTTCCACGTACAAGTACTGCAGTAAGAAAAAAATAATCAAAAAACCCCACACTTCTACTAAATTCTCCCTTATGTCTCTGAAAAACAGTTGTAAATTCACAATATAAACATAACCACCAATTTCTAGGAATTCTACATTGCTTTGGAAAGCTTTTGCTGTACTTTAACAATATATTAAAAAGGATCTCCTGATTGATTTTTATATCAGCACAATTTTTTCACCTGGCTCTGTATTTTTTGTCCTGTCTTGGCTCTTATGAAGTCAGGTGTATCAAGGATGGAAGTGTATTTTGTCTTCAGCTCATTGCCTGCAGCTCTGTAAACCAGCTGGAAAAAGACAGGTACAGGCATCATTTCTTCTGCTATTATTTAGAAGCTGCACAATCACAGCTTTGCAATTGTAACATCTCATGTATTCCAGTAAAAAACACAGGGAGGGGTTAATTACAGCTACAAAATTGTGCAGAATTAACAGAATTTACCTCACTCAGATGGGTTTTTAGTTCCTGCACTGCTCTGTATCCAGGAGTATCCAACACCAGCTGGAATTTAGGCCACATTTTCTTGGCAGTACTCGTGTAGATGTAATTAGACTGGAAAGGAAAAGCAGTATTAATAAAGTGCAGCCCAACAGTGCTTAGAAACAATGAACTGGCTACATGACACAAAACTCTCTCATTCTTTGCTGATTTTCCCTGCAGGCACAGAAATAAATGCATTTGTTGGCATGCTCAATTCCCAGAGAGGAAAAGTCTTACCCAGAGCTTGCGGAGCTCGCGGGCACGGACCATGTCAGGAGTGTCATACAGGAAGCAACCCAAGCCCTTCAGCCACCTCAGGTCCTCTTTGTATTTATTCTACAAAGAGAAATGAAAATCACCAGGTGACTTTTGGGCTAGCTTCAATCATCAGCCCTTAAACACAGCGAGAAAGCATTTTTTTTGGTGACTGAGTAGAAAGGAAATGAGAGAAACCCAATCCCAGTGCCAGCAGAGAGGTTTTGGACCTCGCAGCAGGAGTGTGAGCAGCAGCTGCTTACGTCACTGGTGATGTCCCCAACGTAGCGACAGTGCAGCACGTGAGGGGTGTAGGGCAGGGAGATCAGGTGGCCTTGCATCTTGAAGAAATCTGCCTTGTAGATGAGCTGAAAAACAAGGAACAGAAGAGCATTTCAGGTGTTTGCTCAGGGAATAAGCTCAGTTTCTTCAGTTGTTTCTGTTAGGAGGGCACCTACATCACTGACAGCCTCCTGGGTGGCTCTGACTTGGCGGATTTCGGGCGTGTCAGGGGTGGTGTGAATCTTGTCCTTGTTCTTGTGGTATGTTGCCCTGTACAGCCTCTGTCACAAGAGACAACATCCTGCATTTTAATACAGCTTAAAACCTTGAAATGGCAAAGAAGTTCAGCACAGAGTAAACATTTCTTACACAAATTACTGTTTTCTACCCAGGCAAAGATTTTCCATAAATTTTGGATATCTCAGACTCTAATCCTAAAAACATGTAAATACATATATTTAATTTTCATGCTATTAAAGCCAACGATCAAAGTGAGTAAATATATATAAAACCTAAAACTATTGCAACCCAGTTTTATACAGATACAAAAATTTCTATTCAGCTTTAATCACAGCTAATAAAATTAGGCTGTAACTTTATAATATAACAGTAACAGTTCAGCCTGGATCCATAATCCCTCACTGTTCTTCATGGATACTTCTCTAAATAAATTTTTGTTTTTAAAAGCCTGAAAGAAGAGGGATCCTACAACTTGCCAGTCAAAGTACTCTCATTATGTATATTTTGGGCACTGCAAATGCAACTGAAAGCAAATATATATATTTACTGTACCTCGTTAATGACTTCATTGACTTTCCTCACATTTTCAAAGCCAACATCTTTAGGTCCCAGAGTGTAGCCCTTGGCTTTCATGTGTTCATAGGCTTCTTTATATTTCAGCTATAAGAAGTACAAAAGCACATAAAAACTAAATTTGATTACAACTCTGGCTACACTGCAGCTCTGACAGCAATTTCTGCTGTATAAAGAGACAGATTTTTAGAGATAAACAAGTGAGATGTATCTGTGTCAGAGTTAAATACACCACGCATCATAATTATTTCTCCCTTTACACGGCCCAAAATTAATAACAGAATCATTTTTTCTTGCATCTAACGAGGTGTTTGCATGATGCTGAGGAGATTTGTGTTTTGATAGCAAAGGCTGGAGCTGAGAGTCCCTTTTGTGGGGCTGCTGATGGCTGCCATGCTGCAGAAGGATTTGGCCCCTGACTTACATCACTGCCCATGTGCTGGACGTGCTTGGCGTGCTGGAAGCTCGGCGTGTCCGTGGGCAGGCTGTACCCCGTGGGCAGAGCATTCACACCAGCCCAGCGATACAAATTCTGCAAGAGGACAGAGAAAGACTTTGTGCAGCTGTCAGCAACATTGCAGGGGAAAATCCCTCAATCTTGAACATCTCTCAGTCACAACTGGTAAAAGATTTCCCACGTGTCCAGGGGGAAAATGCATTAAAATGCATTTTTATAGCTCAGATGAGGATATTTGCCCACTTTCACTTCAGAGCAGTGACATGGAGCTTCACCTGAAAAGCTAAAACCAGACAATTTGGTTTTCCAGTATCACAAACTCTGTGGAGCCCAAAGTCTTACCTCACTCTGTATTTTGTTTGCATTATATGCCCGCTCCAAATCCACTGTTTTATCAGTAGGAATCGTCTTGCCTTTGATATTCCGCTTGTAATCACCACGATAGACAGCCTGGGAAAGAGAAAAAGTCATAATTGTCACATTCTCTCACAGTATGTTTTGGTTGCATACGATGGGAATTGTTCCTAAAAAGCTGGATTAAAGTTTTTTGGCTTCAGGTAATTAATGATTTTAGTGGTTGTGCCTACAATAAGGTGTAGATAACCAACAATGATTAAAATGAAATTATTAAAAACATATTGAAAGTCCCATTTCTAAAGCTGGTGAGGTAAAAGCATTTGGAATATTGGCTGGAAGGTGAGAAAAACACTTACTTCACTTAAATTCAAGGCACTGAGCACATTCTGGACATAGACAGGAGTGTCTGTGACCACAGTGAAGTCCTTTTTCATTTTTTCTGCCTTAGATTTGTACTTAATCTGTAGAGAGAAAGCAAGAGCTCTATTAACCAATGCTAGTAATTGTTAATTTAATTTACTGTATTATCATACTTACTATTCATTTCATCACTGAGCTATTTTTAAAATAGTGAACCAGCATTGATACAGAAATTATATTGGAACTCTGGCTCGTCATTTAATGAATCCTTCACTCAAGAAGGGTAAATAATATTTTCCAGACTACACCTGGAGTGGAAAAAAGCTACAGTGGAGTGAAAAAGCAGACTGAGGAGCTATCCACTCAGAGTTATCCACTCACATCACTGCGAAGGTCATAGGCTTGCTTGGCATGGAGGATTTCAGGAGTGTCCCAGACAAAGCAGCCAATGCCTTTCAGCCAGTTCAGATCATCCTTGTAGATCACCTAAGGAAGCAGAGAAGGAACCTGTAAGAATTCCATCAGGATGTAATCCCTTATTTCTGAAATTACTTCAAAACACAACTGTCAGATGATGGCAAGGAACGTTTCTACTACTTTGGTTTTTTTCTGTTTGAAAAAACCAAAACAATTCCTTCTGGAATTTAAATTATTTTTGTTCAATTTGCTTCAATTTGGGCAATAAATTAAAAATCCAACAATTTAAAATAAAAAGCAAACTATCTGCACATCCAGCTGGGCACTGATTTACTGCCAGATCCTACTCCTGGGCTGACCTGCTCAAGGCAAGTGAGTAGAAACTTAACCCCACCAGGATTTTCTCAGACTTCCAAAGTTTCCACACCTCATGCAACCAAATAAAGGACAAATTACAGACAGGGTAGAACTGCAATGTTATGTCCCAAATTCCTGCACTGTTCATACTGAAATTATTGAAAATTTGTGGACTCACCATCCCTGGAAGTGTCCAAGGTTAGGTTGGAGTAACCTGGGATAGTGGAAGGTGTCCCATGGCAGGGAGTGGAACTGGATGAGCTTTAAGGTCCTTTCCAACCCAAACCATTCTGGGATTTTCTGATTCTATACAACTAAGCCCCATCCCAATGACCCAATTATTGCCAAGTGTCACAAAAATGAAGTCAAGTAGCAACTTCAGAGCGCTCCAGCGACATTTTGGCTCAATCATTTCCTCCAGCAGAGCACAAATGAAGGAATATTCTCAGAAGTGAGCCAGGAACAAAGTGATCTGGGGACTTACATCACTGATTTGGTCGGTGACAGCTCTCACGTGGGTGTTGGCCTGCAGGTCTGGCAGGCAGATCCACTCGTGGAGCCGCGTGCGATAATCGACCTCGCTGATCTTCTTCTGGGCATCCTTGGCTGAGATGATGTCCACCATGTCTGGCACAATGTGCACCTTGGCTTTGGTCTTCTCATAGGTTTCCTTGTACAGACGCTGTGGAGTTAAAGCAATGTTTTTTTAAAAAAGCTGGAGCATAAATTGTTACTAAATTTGGAGGAAATCATTGCTGTTTTCATGGGATGTCAGGGTGAGAGTGATCGCTTTGGTTGTGACTAAAATTAATTTGCAGAACCTCAGTAAAGGAGGTAAAGTGTGCTTTGTTTTATTTTCATTGTGCTGTTTGAGTTAAAAAGGAGGCAGATGAGGATTTTGCCCATATTGCACTAAAGGTTTGGTCGTACAGGCAATGCAATAATTGAGTTAAAACTTAAATTTATGGTCATATTCCAGAATTTAGCAAATACCACACACTGCCAAAAGCACAATGGAATGGGATGTCTGGATCAAGGCATGTGGATTCTTTGAGTGGCTGCTCCTGAGATAAGCATGGCTTTATCAGGGAAACACACATCCAGAACCAACACTTACATCAATGTTGAGCTTCCCAACTCTGAGGCACCTTTCTGTATTGGGATCATCCTCTACACCTCTGGGGAGAGTGTACAGGGCTTTGAACTTGTCATACTCCTCACGGTATTTGACCTGAGCACAAGCAAAGAAATGCAACAATTAACTGACTCCAATGAGTCAATTGTCATTTTGGAATAAAATTCATTATCATTAAGCAAAATGTTGAGTCCAACAAGTAGAGAATGGCTTTAAAGCAGGATTTGAGTTTTCTAAAATGTTTTGTCTTAAATGGTAAAGAAAGCACATCATAGCGATCAGGTTGTAAAACAACAGCTGGTTAGGGGATTTTAAAAATACACAGATGTAGAATAAGGCACTTATTTACTGTTCCAGCTGTTTCATTTAAAGAGATCTGTGGAGTAGTCTCTCTTAATTCTAACTTCAGTAAAGCATAGGGTGTTTCATATACTTAGTGAGCATCATTTAAAGATTTTTGGTGTTTTTCTGATCTGGGATGCTCATAAAACTTAGACTAGAAAAACTCTTACATTTTTGGTTTGGATTACTATGAAAACTGACTTTTTGTTCCATGACAAGGAGCCACAAAGGACTGTTACCCAAATGACTGTCAGAGAAAAACCATTATCTACAGCCACATATTAATATCTCAATTAAAAAGGGATGGTAAATTAAGCTTAAAAACTATAAATATCTATAGTAGATGCAAGGCATGAAGGATTTAATTGTTAGAATTGGTGATCTGATAAAAAAAAATAAAGAATTTAATTCACTTACAATGCTTGCATTGTGCTTCAGCTCTTTGGCACGTGCCAAGGCCACAGCATCTGGGGGCAGTGCATAGCTGGTGGCCTTCACTTTATCCCAGGCCTTCTTGTAGAGATTCTGTAGGGAAATAGAAAGTTTTTTTAAGTGGAAAATTAATTCTTGTAAATAATTACCAACAACCAATAGAAATCAAAAGCCCTTTGCTTTTATTTAGACACCACAAATTATTGTAAAGAAGGTATTAAGTTATATTTAATATCAAGTGCAGATAAAGGGTGATAAAAGTCCTTTCTGACTATTCATGTCTGTTCTCATGCAAGGTTTTAATTTTGTTATTAATCCAGGAGTTTTGCCAAGACTGAAATTACAGCTGGAAAATATGGTCCCTGCCTGAAATACAACATCTCCCTGAAGCTCAAGTAGTGCAGAGGGACAGCACTGGCTTTGAGAAGCTCCTGGTTTGGATGTTTATCTTCAAAAAGAATGAACAAACAAAATAAAACAAAAATCTCACCTTAAAGGTCCTTAAGAGAAAAAAAAAATTGCATGTAAACACTTACATCACTATAGAGATGTTTCAAACTCTGAACTCTTTCTGAATCCACTGTGTCAGTCACAGTTGTGTATTTGTCCTTAGTTTTTTGGAATTCCTCCTTGTATTTCACCTGGAAGATGAAATCTGGGTTTAGTGAACTGTTTCAGCGTTCAGAAGGACAATCCTGAGCAGAAAAGGGGGGGATTCACCTCACTGGCATTGGCAGCACTTTGCAGAGCAGTCACATAGACAGGGGTGTCCGTAACCACACTGAAGTTCTGGAAGTTCTCCTTCCCTGCAGAGGTGTATTTTATCTAAGGACACAAAACCAACAAAACACTCATTAGTGCTGCAAATGACCTGGAAATCTCCTGCCAGCTTCCTTTAAAATCACACCCTGGATAGCTGAAATCAAAGATTACAGCTCAACTCTGTAAGTGACAGGTCATAAAATAGAAATACTTAATATACAGCCAGTATGAACTAAGGAATAATGAAATAAAAAACCACAGCTGCCTTTACATTCTCCTGTTTTCTCCTCCTCCAATAACACAATGTCTCTACAGAAGCAACTGCCAAGACTGTATTTTCACTGTTTAAAAAAAGTATTTCTGATGCAACAGGAATTACTTCATTCTGCTCTGGACTAAGACATGCCAACCCCAGTTTTTCTTCATAAATGGAAGAAAAAAACAGACAAATATTTATTTATTTAAGGAAAACTTACCTGGCTCTGCAGGTCATAGGATTTCTTAGCCTGTATGATTTGTGGAGTATCCCAGACATAACATCCAAGTCCCTTCAGCCAATTTAAGTCATCTTTATACACAGCCTGCATGGAAGTGAACAGAACATTAGGTTAAGAAGAAATTTGCCTTCTGCCAATTAAACCAAGGAATTCTGCATCCTACTAAGCCAGGCAATTAACACAGTCTCAGATTTTTTGGAGAAATTTGGTTGGCCGGCCGTGAGACACCACTGACTGCAGAGTATGAGCACCATTCCCTCACCTGTGGGCTGACACAACCCTAACAAACAAGGGGAATTCTTTTCCAGACCCACTGGATCCAGAGGGATTCTGGATGCTGTCCTAGCCCCTGTGCTAATTCCAGCATTCCCAGTTACAACAGATGAGGATCACTCCATGATTGGTACTAAGAATCTAAAGCCACAGTTGTTAATTTAATATTTAAATATTAGGGAGTTTACTTGGGAAAAAATGATGGGAAAGGCTGCTGTAATGTCAAACAAAGGGGCTCAGTAAGTTCACATAAGTTTAGAAGGGTTTGGACAATGCCCTCAGGCTGCTGGTGGGATTTTTGGGGTGTCCTGTGCAGGGCCAGGAGTTGATGACCTCGATGGGTCCCTTCCAACTCAGCCTGTTCTATGGCTCTAGATAAATGACAAACATACATCACTCAGAATCTCCTGGGCTTTCCTGGCGTGGATAACATCGTTTCCTTCAGGTGAACAATTCCACTGGTGGAAATACGTGCGGTATTCCAGATCACTGAGGATGTACTGGCACTTCTTGGCCAGGACATGGTTCATCATGTCAGTTGGAATGTGGACATTCTTCTTGGTGTCTTCATAATTCTTTCTGTAGGCCAGCTGAAAAGCAAAGAGTGGGGAAAAGGTGAGAGGAAATAAGAGTGATTTGCTGTAACACTTTGGATTTTGAACTAAAAGCTGACAGCACAATCTGAGATGTGTTTCCTGGATTTAATAGCTAAGCTGCCATGGGATCCAACAGGATAGAAAATCTTAACTTGGATATTAATCACCTTTTATTTTAATGAAGTTCTGGAAGGACAACAATGACCTTGTAGTTTAAACAGGTGATTAGAAAACTAACAAGTCTTCAGGGTTAAAAAACTCATGCTCCAGAAATGGTTTTCATCTAATTAAAGATAGAATATTTGGGATTACACTTCTTTTATGCCCTGCATGACATGTTGTATGTGGACTGCTGACAACAGCAACACACCAAATCTGCATTTACTTTTCCAGTTCTTAAATTCCTATTTCAGCTCAAAACCCACACTTTTATTTGTAAAGGGAATTAATCCCATGTGGTATTTTTTATCACTGAGATCCTTAGATTGAAACAGAAAAAGGGTTTTTTCTTCCCTTACTGTAGTATTTCTAATAGTGAAACAAATCACTTCTCAATCTCCTAAATAAATTTAAATCCAGTTACTAAACCCACATAGAAATTAAGCATTCAGTAAATATAAACATGTTGAAATAATTTTTACTGCGAGTATTGTGGATTTATGTTAAGGCTGGACTTGATCTTTGGAAATCTTTTCCAACTTTAATGATCCTGTGATCTACAGTTCTACTAAGCTTTGCATTATTTATGTTTAAATAATGAAATAGTGAATTTCATCCATGAAATAAATGGTAAAATAAAGCCAATGGAAAATATTCCAGACTCGTTCGTTCCTTACCGCGCTCCTCATTTTCTGGAATTCCAGGGAGTGAATGACACTGGGGAAATCACCAATATCCTTCCCAGCCAGGTAATGGCCTTTCAGCTTCTCATATATTTCCTTATATTTAAGCTGAAAAATATTCATGTGGGAATTTCAATGCTCATTCCAACAACACACTGGGGGGAAAAAAGGGAGAGAATGGGAAATCCCTCCTGACCTCACTGTTGATGTGGTTTGCATTTTTGGCTCCCACAAGTGGAATGTATTTCTCATCCAGAGTGTATCCAATGGGCTTGCTCAGTTCCCAAGCCTTCTTGTAATGTTTCTAGACAAACAAAGCACATGTAGATTTTGATGAAAAATCAATTCTATTTCCCATTTATACACACATGGGATATGACATGGAATATTGAATATTTTTTGAAGAGTGGTTCCCAATAAATTAAATGGAGGACGTTCATTTGGAACAGTCATTCAGTATAAGGCAAACAGGACAAGTGGTCACTTCAGGAAGCTACCTGAGTGCAAATTTGAGCTGATTTCTGCTTTCTTTATTATATTTATACCAGAAGAGTGATAAAAATATCTAAAATATAGATATGAACTTTGGTTTAAAAGTGCAGTATAGAATTGAGTTTGAAAATTTTATAGATGATCAAAATTGAAAAATCGCCAAGAAATACTGGTATTTATTAAAGAAACATTAGTGTCAATGGTACTTTCCTAATACTCATTTTGTTAAATATTAAATATATTCACCTACAGATTAAATTATGAAGTCTCATATGAATGAGCAATCACTTATAGTTTAAAGAAATAGAGGTTTCTCATTAAAATTAGTGAAACTACTCAAAAGTAACTGCTTAATAACATAAACCATCTACACTTTTCATTTCTTACAAAAAAAGTAAATGTAAAATTTATCAGTAGTCTCAGAAGATATCATTGGATGGAATTATATTTGGTTTTGTCACAGTTATGACTTCCAAGTGTCACACAGCTGTCCTTTGAGACCACCTCAAGAAGGAAAGAAATCATCCTGATTCCAATGATCCCAATGGGAAAGCTGAAGAAAAAGGGATTAAAGAACCTTCCCAGTGATTAAAGAACCTTCCCAGTGCCACTACTGGGAGTAGAAGAGTTCCCCAAGTCCACCCCCCATTCTGTTGCTTTCAAAGGTTGATATTTTTGGGATCTCACCTCACTGTGGAGCAAGGACATGTCTTTGGCATGGTGCAGGGCAGGAGTATCATCAGACCCGATGTACTGGCCTTTCTCCTGGTTAAAAGTCTCTTTGTATTTTAGCTACAAGAGAAAACAAACACAGTGTTAATTCCCCAGGAGAAACACATTATTCTCATTAGTCCATCTATTAGTAGTAGACATTAATTTTCTCTTGTGTTATAATGTAATAATGTTGTGTAGGATATTCCAGCCGTTGTAAGACACAGGAAAATGTTACTGTGTCACCTCAAAATCCACATGGTATTCTTGAAAAATTTAAGATACTGCTCAGCAAATACAGTTTAGCAACACCAGGAACTCAATGAACTGTTAATCTAGAACAGGACTCAGCTTCCAACTACTTTAAGAAAAATCTATGCAAACTCTAAGTCAGGGATAGGCCATATTCTTCTACAGGAAATTGTTAAATTATTTGGACAACAATATTGTGTTGTTCATTCATATCACTTCTTACTAATTTCACCCCAGGAAAGCCTGTTATTAATGAAGTGCACACACAAATATATAAGGCTAAAACTAGTATAGTTAGCAAAAGCAATTAAATCACCTACTAATTCTTCTATATTAATTTTTATTTTAAAAGAAAGGTACATACATCACTCTGATTAACAGAGTTCATCTTTGCCAAAACGATCTCGGGAGTGTCGACCACACTGGTGTATTTGGAAAAGTTCTCCAGGGCTTCTTTTGTGTATGCTCTCTGCAAAGAGGTGAAATAATGTCTTAAACACCGCATGAGAAAGAAGTGCTGACTGTGGAACTGCTGAAATATTTTCTCTTACCTTGTCTATGAGTTCTTGTGCATTCTTAACTTTCTTATGCTCCACTGAATCGAGAGGGATCCAACCACAGCCACGAAGCCACTCCAAATCAGCTTTATAGATGTTCTGAATCAGAAAGACAGTGCAAAAGGACAGAAATTATTGATCTCAGGATGGATTCTGTGCTGTGGGCAATATCCTTAAGGCCAGCCCAGGTGGCAAGGACCTGGTAGGGCTGCACCATCACTCACATCACTCTGCAGGTCGTAGGCCTGCCGTGCGTGGATCACGTCGTTCTGGTCAGGAAGGCAGGTCCACTGGTGCAGGTACTGGCGATACTCAACATCACTGACCAAGTTCTGGAACTCTTTTGCTGCCACAACTGCCATGGCATCTGAAGGCATGTGGATTTTGGACTTGGTTTTGTTGTAGTCTGATTTGTACAGCCTGTCGTTCTGGATCTCGCCCGCGTGCTCGTACCACACCAGCTTGGGGTCATCCCTCATCTTGGCAACTCCCACGTAGTGACCTCTCTGCTTGACATACTCAGCTTTGTACTTCAGCTGAGGGGAGAGGGGAGAAATGCATAGAAAATCAGCACTGGCTGTACCCACTCTGGTTTTAACCTGGGAACAGCTTCAGGTTTGTCAACACAAAGAGTAGATGAGACAGGGAGTTGTCAAATGCAGCCGTAGGTTTACAGTACATGGCCAGATAAAAATCTAGTCACAAACAAGAATATTACTTTGTATGGGCCTTCGAGTTCAAAATATAGCGTCTTCTAGTCTAATATACTCCCAAATTTCATAAAAGGTATTGTTAATACAAGAGGAAAGACTTGCTAGAAAATGTTTTCTAACAAGTGTGTTTAGTCTCATTTTTGGCAACAAATTATTTGAGATCCACTGAAAAGTGGTTGCTGATTTATGGCATTTACATCACGCTGCTTTGACAAAATGCTTATTCCAAATAAGAGTCATGTAATAATTTCAAGATCCGCTACACAAATGTTTAAAATGCAATGTGTGTACTGGCCTACAGGTTTTGATGGGCCAAAAAGTGAAATCAGAGCCATATATGTGATAATCATAGTAACATTTCAATTATTTAACATTTATGAAATACAGAAGCCCAGCTCAGTTAATTTTGAAAGGACTGCTGCTGGAGAGAATGAATGTGGAAAGAATCTGACCTTCAGCACTGATATCTCCAATCCCCATAATAACAAAGATAGCTGAATTATTTGGAGGACAGTGGAATTCATAGGCCATGAAAAGTCTGGATGTTACCCCAGATGGAAAGCTTTTTAAGTCCTTCTGGGAATTTTCAAGGCCTTTAATATTTCAGGCTTCCAAGCACTCATCTTCCTAATGAAAAAAATCATTACCTCACTTTGGACATCACTCGAGTGCTTGGCATGAGAGATCTGTATCGTGTCAGGAGGCAGGAGGTAACCAGTGGCTTTTTCCTTCTCCCAGCTTTCCTTGTATAAATTCTGTGGGAAATAAAAGTGATGAGGAATTCAGCACTACTACAATCATAATGATTACTCTATGTATGCAATTTATGCAGAAGTATAAGGATAACAAATCCTTCCTTCAGGTTGTTATCCATAAGGCAGGTTTCCTAAATACCAAAACCATGTGAGTAGAAGCTGTCAAGGAGAGACCACGTACCTGATTTAGAATTCTGGCTGCTTCTCGGGCCATATCCAGCTGTGGTGTATCTGTGAGAGTATAATTTGCCTTGGCCTCATTCCATGCTTTGTGGTATTTAATCTAGGACACACAAAGAAATGACTGCCTTGTAGCACCACCACAGAACTGGGAAAACACTTTAATTTAAACACAATATTATGAACCAACCCCTGAACTTGCAAGGCTGTTAGACAAAGCACATTAAATACAGAATCACAGAAATGAAATGTAGCCCAGACACTGGGAGCAAACTTACATCACTGAGGATTTCAGTGCTATTCTTTGCTGTGACATAATCAACTCTGTCAGCCACAGGGGTGAACGGGAGAGTTTCAGCTTTTGTGCGGTACTTTCTCTGCACAACAAAAAGAAGAACAGGTTGCACCCTGGAATATCTGATGCCTAATACAGTCATTCTGAATAGATGCACAAGACAGGGAATTTCTCATGGAGAAAAACCTCTCCAAAGACAATGAATGTTGTGAAAATACTGCAGTTGCATTTTTGATTTGAAAAAAAAACCCCTCATTGTTTAACCATTTAAAATACTTTGAGTGACAAATAGCCCTGAAGAAAATTTTAGTATTGAAAAACATTTGGTTACCTCACTCAGGAGATCTCCAGCATATTTGACATGCTTAACTCCAAGGGAATCATTTGGCAACCATCCGATCCCCCGCAGCCATTCCAAATCAGCTTTATAAACAGCCTGGGAAAACAAAATAGGGTCCATGCTCTTATCTACACTTCCTTGTACAATCCACCAAGATTCATAAACAACAGAACTTACTTCCAGAGGTTAAAAGGGGAGCAGTAATTCCAACATGAGCACTACATCTGAATCTATCACCCTTCAAACGTCAATTTGTAAGTGGCCTACACTTTGCAACTCTAACAAAGAAGGTGAGCTCCCTGAATTCAGGAAAAGATTCCCACTCCTTAGAGCTGAAGCAGAATAAGAAGAGGCAACACAGGACTAAGCTAAGGGGTGTTTTCAGGAGAACTTACATCACTCTGGAGGTCGTAGGCTTGCTTGGCATGAATGACATCGTTCTGGTCAGGGAGGCAGATCCACTGGTGCAGGTAGTGCCGGTAATCGGCGTCGCTCACCAGGGTCTGCCCGTGCTTGGCTGACACAATGGACATCATGTCCACTGGCAGGTGGCACTGGGTCTTCAGCTTGGCAAAGTACTTCTTGTACTCTCGTTCACTCTGAACCTTGGCTACGTCCAGGGCAAACTGGATTTTGGAGTCTCCCTTTGCGTTGGGCACTCCCACGTAGTGTCCTTTCTGCTTCTCGTGCTCCAGCTTGTACTTGTACTGGGGCAAGAGCAGAGGTCATGGTCACAAACAGCTAGGAAGGTACAGAAACAGCTAGGCATGTGATGCCTTGGGCTTTT
>VWYI01005711.1:0-11212 GCA_013399455.1 Anthoscopus minutus
CCCACATTGGGACCACACTCACTGCAGCTTGCCATGACTTGCTCCGACCACGTGGTCCTGGCTTAGCGGCAGTCGCTCAGAAGCCATGTATGAGAGCAAAGCTCCCGGGGAAAGTGGGCAGCCCCGATAAAAGACCACAATGTTGGAGGGGATATGATAATCTCTCAAAATTATGAAGATGCTGTACAGTGCAAGTGCAACATTGTTACAACCGAGTTCTGCGAGACTGGAAATAAAGAGTATTTAACACCAGATTTAAGAAATATTATAAAGCAAGCCTTGAACTTCTGGGACTTTCTTCTGTCAGGTTTTTCAATTAGGTTCTGACAGAGGGTTCAAAAGGAATTTTGACAAATTCAAGTACCATAGATTAATTAATGGATATTAATGACAAGTTTTTCCTAGAAGGCTTTCTCTGCTGTTTTTAGATAGGAAACAGTAATTTGTGTAATCTAACCTGGCATTAAGCATTAAGCTGCTACTCAAAACCCCAAAAAAACCATTTAAATTATTTAAATTTCTAGGTGTAAGACCAAGTAGCTTGATTGCTGAAAATGCCTATTTATCAGTCTTTGACAAGGAGAAAAAGCAAATAGTATTCTTACTTCTTGGACCTAAATGGGAAGAAAAAAATAAGTCAGTAGGAAAACACCTTTCAAACTACTTTATAACAAAACCAGGCCAATTCATAGAAGTGAATAAATATAGCTTGTTCAAACAGTTTGTTTGAAGTGTTTGTTTGAAGGGCTTGTTTGAAGGGCATGTGTGAAGCTGACAAAATTTTGACACATGCTTCTTTCAGCATTGTAAACACATCCCACTTCCCTACAAAAAGCTAGCAATTGTTGCGTGTTTGGCTTTAGTAGGATATTTTGGTTTTTTTTTTTTTTGTTTGGCTTGGTTTGTTTTGGTTTTTGTTTTGCTTTTTTTTAATAGTGGCAATACTTTTATAAATTTAATAGTTTATATTGATCTCTTTCTCATATGGTACCACTTTACTGAAGACATGTATGCTTGATGCTCTCAGGCTTTTCCTATTTGTTTGCCAAAGACCTATTAGCCTAGTCCTGAATCCAGGTTGTTGTTAGATCTCTCTTTATCTCCTTCACTGAGTGACATAAAAATATTTGTCCCATAGGAATGAAAACAACAAAATTAAATGTACTCTTTAAGCAAGTCTGTATGGCAAGAAGTCAAAAAATAATCAGGCAGTTGATAATAGTGGGAGTAATTGTCACCACTCTTGACCATTTACACCATCCCTAAACTGCTTTCAATGATACAAATTTTCAAATTCTCTTTGTATATTAAATTACCAAAGACATCATAAGTGACAATGATACTAGGAAAGATTCTTTACAGTGAAATTACCTATTTAACAATAATCTAAATATCAATCTATGTGAAGATTAATGTTTTTCTTTCAAGTCATTTTCCTATGGCTTCCTCTCCTTTTGCACAGACATTTTACTTCTGAACTTCTAAGGCTAATCAGTTTTCCTTTGATTCTTTCAAGTTCCCAGAAGCTCTTCCTTTTTTCACTGATTAGAAAATATATCAGCCCTAATAAAGAAAGCCATTTATTTCCTTTCATTAGAAGAAGTGAGAAAAAACAATACACAAGTGATTGTGGTCAGCATTAAACGAAGACTTGTGTCAGTGATGAAGATCACCAATACTCCTTTGTGACTTGTGATCAGCCCTCAAAAGCAAACAAGGAACAAGTTAAAACAACAGTTTCTTTAGGATGCAACATGCATCACACCTGTAAAGATAGTACTATATAAAGATTTGTGGATCTGTAATCTCATCTGCCTACTTTCATTTTTCTTCATCTCTTGTTTTTCTTTATGGAAATAAATTATTCAGAAAAGGTCAGATATATAAAGCATATGAAAAATACAGAGATCACCATCTAGGTGCTTTTGAAAATTCTTGCATATCCAGCTAAACAAAATGTCATTAAATCAGTTGAACATCCTTAACTCTCCCAATCTCAGGGACAACTGCTGCAAAGCTGCCAACATCTGCTGCAACAGTCTTCAGCAAATGAAACTCAGATGAACATATGCTAGTAACAAGACAGTCCAATACTTTTGTGAAATATTGTCTTACTCAACATCAGGAACAGGAAGACTTAAGAACAAAGGTGAGCTACTATTCCTGTTAATGCCTATTTATATGGATCTTTGCAGTGAAAAATTTAGTTCAAAAAGTGCCTTGGAAACTAAGTAGGAATCTCTGAGACTATTACCACAAGGTGTAGGATTTAGCCAAAATGCTAATTAAAGCCCTTCAGAAAGCAGAAGGCAAACAAATCTCTGGCCACGTATGTAAAGTGCATTTATTCACAGTGTTTTTTTTCATAACTTCTCTCTTTTCCATTCAGAGAAGGCATAAGGGAAGTTTAATTAACAGTCTGTAATGGCTTGTAAACCACAATAAATAATATTTAATTATAATTATTTTTAAGTATAATATTACTATTACCAGCAAATAATTAAAATGCAGCCCTCAATGGGATGTAAAATTTTTATAGTGTTATATTTTTCATATGAAATGTTTCTATTATCTCCAGAACTGTATTTAGCTGTATAGAATTTTACTGTATTTAACTGTATAGAATAAAGGAAACACTAGGATGTAGCCCTTTTTTTGCCATGCGTGTGTCTGTCTCCTGTTTTTCTCTCTCTTCCAGTATTAGGAAATGCTATAAATGAAGTCAAAACAATGTATGTCACAAGACATGAGAGATTCAGCTGTCTCTGACAATTAATCTGACACCCCTTATTACTGCAGAAAAGGACATGGAGCTAGGCCATGGATTTTCACAAGGGACTCCAACTGGTGCAGAAAACTTTTCACACTTTGACCTGTAGCTCCACATGAGAAAATTTTAAAGGTTAAGGATGCAAGTTTTCTAAAACTTTCACTTATTTTTAATGTTCTTCCATAATTAAAGATCATGTAAGGGAACTTACGTACATTAAGTTTCAGTATCTGATTGAAAGTTTTGACATAGTAATTAAATAAATATCCTAAGACACATTTTTCAAAGATATATTCTATTTAGACTTGTCATATTCTTTTCTGGTGCAAAGAAAACTAGCACACAGGCAACCTAAATTAGGCTTTCAGAAACATTTGAGGCTGTGACAAGGGAGGTTTGAGGCTGTGACAAGGGAAACATTCTTCCCCCAGAGGGTGACTGGGCCTTGGGACAGGCTCCCTAGTGCAGTGCTTGCAGCACTAATCTTGACAGAGCTCCAGAAGGGTTTAGACAACTCTCTCAGGCACAGGGTGGGATTCTTGGGGTGTTCTGTGGAGGGCCAGGAGTTGGATTTTGATGGTTCTTGTGGGTCCATTCCAACTGTTGATATCCTATGATTCTATGATTCCAGTATAAGATAATAAAATATGACCCAATAAAGCATTAATAAGGAAATGCCTACCAAAATACTGTTTGTGTATTGAGAAACCCTTTTGGTCTTCAGCTGCTGTCAAACTATGTGTGTCCTCTTGTCCTGGTTTGAGAGCAAAACCAGTGAGAGACTCCAAGACATACAATTTATTAGGAAATACGAAGAAAAGAAAGAAAGCCACTGACAAAGTCAGAATACATCATGATATCCTGTTGGTCAGGGTGTTGGTAGGTCAGTGGTGATAGATGGGCCTGGTCTTCCTCTGGGAGTCCAGTGAAGAAAGGTGCCTTGGTGCCCCAATTCTCTGGTTTTTATCCAGTTAGAGGGGCTTGGCTCCTCCCCCTGAATGGAGCATTTTCCAGTGGGATGATGTAAGTTTATTGGTGGACTCAATGGCCCATCAGCAGAAAACCCCTCCCTGGAGGGAGGATGCGTCATGGGAGAGATAAGGAAATTGCTCTTGCTGGTTTCTTATCAGCTGTCTTATCAACACAAGATTACATCACCTCCCCTCATTCCAGTTCCAACAGATGGTGATGGAATAACACACCTTTGTTTATATTTTGCACTGTAACCCATGACACCTCTGAAATGCAGACAAGTAAAAAACAATTTAAATACACTAGCAAGACAAAAATGAAGATTTCATATAAAAGGAAAGGATTAAAGTCTTATACTCTCAATTAACCTGTACCCTATTAAGCAAAAATAGTATTTTAAATCAATTCAGGGAGCTATTTCACCAACAGAGAACGTTAGAAAAATATTTATTTTCAAAATAAAGCATTACAAAAGGTATTCCAAATATCCATGCAAGTTCTTAATATCAAAAATCAACTACAGGAATGCCTTAGTCTTCATAGGTCTGAATCCAAGCACAGGAGCAAGACTTGAAATTGTCACTATCTGGTTGGTGTTTAGTCACACACAGTTTGTGAAATGCTTGAGTGAAGTCTGATGAACCTGAAAATCAACAAGCAACTTGCTAACATTTCTCTCCATGAACACACTCTATATTCAAAACTTACTGTATGCAGTCATATAAGCACTTAAACAGGTTAGCTAAAGAATAATTATATGCTTAAGGTACACGAAAACCAAATTTTGGTACATCCTCATATAAATAAAAAAGTGGAGATGATCTTAGTTGAGGTCCTGTTATTGTGGTATTGAATTACAATGAAAGAAATTTTCTATTTGAGAAAACCCAAGCACAAGATGAAATGTGCCTTTCCTAAAAAACCGAAAAAAATCCCCACAACAAACAAGAAACAAACCTAAACACATTGCTACAACACAGAAAACTTCTAGAAAAGATTAAATATAACACTTGCAAATTTCAGTGACTTAAACCTGGGAGCCCAGTCTGTCACAGTTCAGTTATCGCCAATCTAGTTTTTCAGCACAATTCAATGACACAGTCACTACTTACAGTTTAAGTAGAAACACAATTTAGCAATAACTACTGAACCTGAAGTCAGACTCATCTCTAAGTTCCCACCTTCTCCTTTTACTAACATACTTACTATTCTTTCAATGGTAAAGATCTCCATTCTATTCCACATCATTTCACCAGAAATCTGTTTGCTTTGCAAAGTTTTCTCTCTCCGTGTAACTAAGTTCAACATCACTTTATAAAATCTCCCATGTAATAGGATACCAGGCTCTATATTTTTACATCTTCACATGTAGATTTACATTCATACTTCTAAAAATACTTATTGTCCTTATTAAGAGTGGGATATAGGTATTACCTTACTGCAGTAAGAACATACATGGATTGTACATTCCAGACTACCAGACTGATGATGAAAGAACCTTTTCCTTCTGTAGCAGCTTCAAGTAAAACTTTATCTTTCACTATTTCTTAATAATATCATAGCAAACTGAAACTAAATTCTCAATGCATCTGACTTTTCTTGATGAATGAAAATCTATACCATGTTGAAGTACAACTGCTCATAATACCTAAGGAACCACTTCAGCAACAGAAAAAAATAATAATAAAAAAAAGTACAGATAATTCCGATTTTTACCTGAAAGTGCACTTCACAAAGAAGTCTGTCATACTTCAAGACTTGAGTTTTGGTGAGTTTTTTGACAGCACTTTAGTGATGATGCAATCTGAAAAATTTAGACTGTCCACTGCTTCTAATAGCTTTTAGCAATCAGCCTTTTATATAAAAAAGTAGGTCAGACTGATCATGTTCTGCTAAGGAGGTTTTGGGAGGAAAGGTATAGAACACCAGTGAGAATTTGCACATCAGTGCATTCTATAATTCAGTCATATTACTTGTGTACAAGCACAACAGAACAATCTTGGATAGAAAAAAGCTTAAACTGTATTAAAAATACAATCAGATGAAAGAAAGAAACCATATGCAATTTTGAGCCTGTTACAAATTTTTCCAGAAAATTTCACTGAATAAACACTAACCACAATTTGCAGTGACACATAGACTCTCATACTGAATATAGATTAATCTTTAAAATATTTCTGTCCTTGGAAAGCTTAATGACCAGTTTCAAACCAATTTAGTCAGAAAAGTGTCAGGTGAAAAGAGAACATCATTTTACTTTCAGCTTACAAAAATAACGTGTTTGAAACATGTAGCATTATAGTCAGCATTAGTGTGCCATACTGTTCTTTACAGATATTTTTATTTACTTGTTCCTGGTACATGTGCATTAAAAGAGTGTGGTAGTCAAGGCATCATTTGAGCATTTAATGACAAAAACCTAATCATAGACTCATAGAATGATTGGACTGAAAGGAACCTTCAAACTCATTCCATTCCACACCCTCCTGCCATGGCTTCCATTAGACCAGGCTTCTCAAATTCCTGTCCAACCTGGCCTTGAACACTTCCAGGGATAGGGCATCCACAACTTCTCTAAGCAACTTGTGCCAGTGCCTCACCATTCTCACAGGGAAGAATTTTTTCCTAATATCTAATCTAAACCCATTCTCAGTTTGAAGCCTTTTCCTCAACACTGCCATTTGGAGACAGAGGAAAGCAGACATAATAAATAAAAATCTTACACCAACCCAACAAAATAATTTTCTGCTCTCTGAAGATTTCAAGTGTCTATATTTACAGGAACAAATAAAAGCTGCACAATTCATCGTGTTATTTCAATTTATATTCAGTATCTTATTTTCAGTGAAATTTAACCCATGCCTGTTTTCAAGGGTGAGCACTGGCATTTGCATGGCCATATTTCTTTACTTCAATACAAAAATCTCATCAGAGAAGAAGTTAAATTCTTTTTAGTATTAGGTACCAAAGTATTTTTTACCCCTAAAAAATTAACTGCCACTTTTCCAGTTTTTTCTAGTCCAAGTAAACATATGGAAAGACTTCCAATAAGGTTTTCAATAGTTCTTTAGATGTACTTTCCTTGCTCTGAACCACTGGAGTGTGTTCTGCTGCAGTATCCACCATCTAGATGAATGCTCTTTATTTACATCTTCTGCTCTTTATTTACATTATTTTAAAGAAAATTGCACTTGCATAAGATTTATTTATTAAATTGACCATGTGATACTTTTAATACAATTTTCAAGAAAGAATGCCACAAGCTCTTTCCCAATTTTGAATATGCAACGTGTAATCACAAAGTGAAGCCTGTAGCTCCCACTTCAAAATAAAATAGCTTTAGAAACAATAGGTACAGAATATATGGAACTACTTTTCTTCCTGCATTGATTATTTAGGACAGAATAAATATAAATAAATCAAATGCATGTAAATATAAAGCACATGGTACTGCCATGACTGGCTTTTCTCATGTTAAGTTTTATAAATCATTATGTTTCATTGATGAACATTTTGCTTCTTGGAACAGATTTTAGTTCTAATCCTTGCCAAAACATCTGTATGACATTCATTTTTTCAGGGCATGCACTATGGTTCCTTTATTTTGTGTTCAGTTGTAGGGTAAAAGTCAGAAAATAGACTCCTTAAGACATTCATCACAAGTAATCTCTAGGATATAGATAATTTTTGGAACTACATGAAAGTAATCAGTCTTCAAGTAATTATTTACACTTAAATAATATGACACTAAAACATTGACAGTGCCAGATACATTCTCTAAAATCTCATTTATCTTAATGCAGTTTGGTGTGATGTTTTGTTTTTTTCCCCTAGTTCAACTCTTTGAATTAGTAGTTGGTTTTAAAAGGTAGAAAGCCTTCTTACTAAAAAAAAAGGAAGACATTATTTTAAAATCTTTCTATAATTTACACATTTTTTGAATGTGAATACTCACAATTATGATTTTTCCTCTTTTTTATGGCAAATCTTCCAGAAGAGTGAGGAAAAACAAAGTTTTGAAATTTAGAATCCAAGTAAAATATACTATTCCCTTATACAGAATTTCTCCTTAGGATTTAGAACTCTATTTAGTCCTTTAAAGCAGAATAATCTGCTTTACAGATTATAGGGTCTGTAGAGGTACAGGGTGTATTTTTTTTCCATGTCATCAGGCATGCACTTTTTCACAGATGAAAATGCTACCCCTTATGCAATATTTAAGGAATTTTTTTACTGCCAGTTGCAAGATTCAGCTTTAAGACTTATTTCTGCCATTTTAAAATTTTAGGGAGAGTGATTTCTGAACATTTTGTAGCCAAAATATTTACTCAAAGAGTATATAATAGGAGAAGCTCTTCTTCAGAAACCAAGATGACATTGTTGTAAACCAGATATTTGGCTAGAGGTGGCAGCTGATCCAAAAATGTTGCTAAAGAAACATTAACTAACATTTAAAGGTGTGGAAAGATTGCACACTAGTCTGAAATTAAAAAAAAATGTGTTAAGTGAGTGCTTAGTTCTGGAACAACAACACTGAGTGTATCTGGGTACTTCCAGACTCCAGTCAGGCTTCCAAAGGCCAGTTCACTTTGCCCTGAAATTTTGATGTAAAACAGACAGAGCTTCTGAGATAGTATGAAATGTGATTCCTGTGAAAATGTTTCAGCCAGTAAATGTGACATTTTAAAATTTTGAAATTATTTTGGTTTCATGAAAGCTTTTTTTTTCTGTGATCAAAACAAAGCCATTCAACTATTTAGCTGATATTAATTTCTCATTTTCTGCGCTATCAGCTAACTGATCAATGTGTTACCCTAGTAGAACTATGATGGTTTATGATTTAGCCCTGTTCTTCAGTAGATTTTTCTTTTATTCTATATTTTGAATTAATTTAAATATGAGTAAAAGAAATATTTTTATTTAGGGTTTAAGAATTTGGAAACAAAGTTTTCTCATATCTCTTAATCAAGATTCCATTTTTCAGATGAAGCATTTATCATGAGCAGATATCAGGTCATCAGATCATCAGGATTCAGCAATGTAATGTTAAACTTACTTAATGTAAATAAAGTATTTAGTTTAACACCAAAATAGATTTTTCATCAGACATGTAATTTATTCAACGCTTAAAAGATCAATAAAAACACTATGAACAAAGACTCAGAACTTGCTTCCATATCCTGAGTGAGAACTTCAATGAAGAAATATCCATTTTTTCAAATCCTGAAGACAATATATTATTTCTCAGTATAATGAATTCAATTACATTCCAACAGTTATTTTAGATGTACAGACTTCCAACCATACAAGGGAAGGATGTTACAGAGTGAGAATCACATAGTGCACAAGTCAGTTCTGTTCCTACAATTCTCTGAACAAAAATAACTCAAAAGCGCTGTATAAAAATATTGAGAAATTAGCAGTATCAAAGGAAGAAAGAGAAAAAAGAAGAAAAGAAAAATCAGATCTTAAAAGTAAAAAAATCCCTATTTGTTGTATGTTACCAGTCTCTATATGCTTCACCAGCTGAGGAATGTATAGGTTATGCTCTACTTCCCAGACTGAGATGGAAAAACATTGGTGTTCATTTTAGAAGGTATTTCATTGATTTAAAACCTTACTGGCAGAGTACCATGTAATAGTCAAATTCTTCTTACTATAAATCCAGATTGGTGAAATTTGTTTCAAGCAATTCTTATTCCCCTATCTAAGCCCTTTCTGTAATAATACAAAGCAGTAGGGAACCTATGGAAAGGAAATAAATTCAACATCAACAGAAAGACAGCCATGGGAATGTATTATTGTCCCGGTTTTTGAGACTGGTATCTGTCAAGGAAGGCAGAAAAAAAAATGTAAGCCCCCACCCTTTCCCTCCGAATTATTGTATCTCGAAAACACGGAGTTCTCAGGCAGAGATATGGGAATAGGAATAACAGTTCTTTACTAATACATATATAAATATTAAGGTAAACCAACAACAATAACTACAGTATTAACAACGGAACAGAACAGGGACCTCGTCTCAGCCGAGACGGGAAAAGTGGAGAAGAGGCAGTGCCTCACAAACCCTCTGCAGGCACTCGGTCCCAGAGCTCCTGCAGGGCTCTGAGGGAAATACCTCGCTGGAAATNCCGAGAGTGTCTGTGTTACTCTCCCAGAAGGACCCAAAAAAAACCCAAACCCGCTCCCCTCCCCACTGCCCCTGGGGCCCAGCCAATTCTTTTGTCTTTTAAAGTACCGATGATGTACCAACCATCAAGGCTTTTCTCTCAGCTAAATGGGAAAAATTCCACTAGCTAAGAAATTAAAAAAAAAACCAAAACATGTAACCCCCAACAATTATGAATTCATCTTTGGGATATCAATAGAAGTAAATGCTGTCATAACATCTGCTCCATGTTTTATGTCTCAGCCAGAAGTGGTCCCATCCAACCAAAGAGGCAAATTGAAACTATGCATGTACTGTCTGCATCTGATTTTCCAACTGTCACCTGCTCTCTTGTTTGAATGGATGTTAACAGGGGAAAAATGCTTTTTGTTTGTCATTTATTTGACTGAAAAGTTTTCACTGTTCAGTCACACAAACACATGCCATGTTTTCACTATACAGTATTGATTAGACAGCTTCCTAGCATCCACAGATCCAGATCTACAGAATATTTTTAAAATGGAAGGTGTCTCTGTAGATCACCTAGTCCAGTCCTCTGCTCAGAGAACATGGGCATGGGGCAGGGTGCCCAGAACAAGGGCCAGGCAGATTTTAAGCATGTCCATGGACAAAAATACCTCTTAGGGCTGCCTGTTCAACACCTTTCCTTATATAAGAAATTACTCTTCCTCCTCCCCTCTTATAAGCCCTAAAGGCATCTCAATTTGCTGAAGGTAGGCTGGAAAATAGCAGAGTATGTGTAATCTTGCATTATGCTTTTGAGAATTTAGGAGAAATTAATGAAGCAGATGTGCAATAAAATTCAGGAGGCCACATGAAATCCATCTGTGTTATGGATAATGGTGGGAAAATTGACTGTATACAGCAAATTTGCAATGTCTTGTAAAAAAGGAGCAACTTTAAGCCAGTTTAACAAGCTGGCATTTTTTACATACTTCAGAATAATATAGAGAAGCAGAAGTGCTTGTATAGCTTTAAAGAAAAACATAAATGAATAAAGAAAAATTAATTTTGCTATCATTGCTTGCATCATTGCCTATATTAGCTGTCTGCTGCAGCTCCTGAAGAGCTGGTGTCAGTGTTGCTGCATTGAGTTTGCTGAAGCACATCTAAAACACAGAATTGTTTTTTGTGTAAGAATGTGCCAGTTTTATCCTGAGCACTCACAATAAACCCCCTGTGAAGTACAGTATGTCGTCACAGTCCACAGGTTGCTTGGCTATCCAGTAAATTATTTAAATGTCTCCTGTTAGAGGCCACATTGCTTGGTAGTGTTGCCCGATACCCACATAAAACACAAA
>VWYI01005713.1:0-13607 GCA_013399455.1 Anthoscopus minutus
AACCACCAGTAGGTCCACAATAAACTCCAAAGAAACCTTGGCGAGGCTACACAGTGTATTTGCAGCAGCAAATATTAGTATATTTCCTGTATATATTAATTTTCACATTGAAATAAAAAATGTAGGCAAAAAATGTGGTCCTTCAGAAGAAATGAGAATGGGCGCTGTTCTAAATCCAAGTCAGCTCCAAATATAAATCCATCCCCTACACAAAATAAGAAAAAAGAAACACCATGTTGGACAAAGTCAAATTCCAGAGATCAGAGAGCTCCATTTTAGCACTTGCAGTGTCATGCACAGGGAGCTGAGCCAGTAACAGCAGTGTGAGTCTCAGCATGGGTTTCTGTTTTCTAGTCAGGTTCTTTCCTGCTAACTGCTGTTTATTTCATCTGTGTTTTAAGGGCTGTTGCAATGCAGCAGTCTAGGGAGGAATCCTTCACATAGTTCATATAGAATAGCCTATTTTCTTGTTCATTATACTATATCCTCAGTAACATAGGTGTTTGTTGACTAGAAGTAAATCTTCAGAGATTTTTCCAGCTTTTGAGCAAGTGAAACCTCAATTAAGATGTCACTTTCCCCATCTAATGTCAATGTTGTAGGTTTTTCAGCTCTATTGACACTTCCTTTCTTTTGTTTTGTCTTAGGTTATATCCTGGATTTTAGTATGCTGAGCCTTATCCTTGCATTACGATCTGTGTACATTGTAGGTATAGTTCCACCCATTAAATTTGTCCTTGCATTCATAGCTAGAACATCATTAATGCAGAGGGGGGACATTTTTGCTATTATTAGTAGCATCTGACACAGTGAAGATCTCTTCATAGCCGAAGGAGACAGAATAACTTCCCTAGACAGCGATTAAAGACACTCAGGATCCTACTTTTTGCCAAGCATTACGTAAGTCACTTAAAGTTCAGTGTCAACAAATTAATGTTCTATTCCCTAAAATTAGAATTTTCTTACACAAAATTGTTATTATACAAGTACCAATTTATAGTCAAATTTTTTTTACCACGGAGATTTGATGACATTTTGACTAAAAAGTACAAAAATAACTACTCTGATTTAAGCAACAGCAACAACACCCACCCCCACCACCCACCCACTCATCACAACACACATCCCCACTACTGAAATAAAAATCTCAGCAACCTTCCCACCCAAAACAGATTGGTTTTTCTTCCTCTGACTGCATGAGGAAGCCTTACAAAAGTAACACACTGCCCATCCAAAGCACTGGCTATTTAGAACAAATGTGTCCTGCAGGAATTCATTCTGGATCTCATGTTTCTGCTAATGATGATGATTATGATGAATAACTGGCTTTTGCTGTTGCTTTTTCTGCTGATTCCTCAGTTCTTGACAGAAGTATTGTTGCTACAGTTATTGCTTCTGGTCCAACTGCATAATGTGAGCAGAATCCACAGGGACACAAACAAGCTCTTTAGCAGCCAAGTGAAGAAACTTGTAATATTACAAACAGGAAAAAGCAAAATTGCAAGTGATCACCAAACAGCACAGGAGTTGGGCCATAGAGAAAATCCCAGACAAGAACTGGAAGTGGTTCTGGATCATGACGCTTTAAAGACACTTGAGGCCTTAGGTTTTGAGGGATTTATTTTTGGTTCTTTAAATTAACTGGAGTAGTTATGAATTAAAAGAATCCCAAAACCTAACAACAAAGCAATGGAGGGGGGATCTATGCTTTATTGACATCATTGGCTCAGATGTAACAGACATTGGCAGCACAAATGGCCACTGTCAGAGCCAACTGGGGACATGACTGTTGGTATTATCTTCTGGTAAGTGATTCCCAGACATATTTATATTACAACTCTTTTGTAAATAGTCAGTGTTTCTCCTCAACATGCTTTATAGCACTGAACATGTATGCCTCTACTTAATGAACAGAGCTACCCTAAAACACTCTGAGAGCAAAGTAAATCTAAGATAAACAAGTATATTTTAAAAAGAATGGCAAACATAAGCAAACATTTTTTATCTACAGCCAGTAGCTAAAAACCTTCAAGTGCTACAAAAAGCAACAAATGGTCTTTCTAATCAGCTTTGGAGCCTAAAAAGATATCAGCTGCTTAATCTAGGACATAGAGTATCTCATTTACAGGCAGCCTAATATCATAACGATCTAATGACTAGCAAGATACTACAGGATACTGTCTTCTATTAATTTCTTAATAGTCTTGTCCTGCAGCACAAAAGCTCCTGTCATTAGCACAGTTGATATTTTCATAATTTAGGGAACTTATATGGAATTAATGAACTAATGACACAGAGTTAGAACATTACCGTATTTCTGTAAGTATGTGCAGCCAGGTATTTGGCATTACAGGTAAGGCTCCTAGACCCTTCAAAGATCTGAGCACAGATCTTCTACTACGGTTAATGGAAGTAAAGGGATGGAAACATCTCTGCACTAAAGGCTTTCTCCTCAAGAGAGTTAATTTTCCCGTGCCTGTCTGCAAGAGGTTGATGTCTTTCCATGCTCTACTTTCCAAAAAACAGAAAAAAAGGACTTTTGAAGTTTTTGTGAGGAAAAAGAAAAAACAGCTCTGAAAACTGTGACAAAAAGATTCATGAGTAGATTTGGACTTTTAGGACAGTAGAGGGGAAATTATTATTTTGATTTCACTGCAGGACAGAGGGACATCATTTAGATGTGGAATGAGGGCCAGAAATCAAAACCTGTGATGTTCAAAAATGCAGCCTAAGGTCCACAAAAAGGTCTTATGTCTATGATGTCCTGAAGAACATTCCTGAATGATCAGAAAATGACCGTTTTCTTTTTTTTTTTTTGAGATTTACATCCAGATACACAGTGAAAGCCAATGATTTTCTCAGAAACACTATGTAAAGACCAATTGAACTTGAAACTAGAAGTGCTAAAGCAGAAGGCTCATACCATCAGACATGAGCAAAGACGACATTTGGAGACACACTGGCATGCCACAGGGATGGTTTTGTCAGACTCTTAAGATAGCAAGAAGATTCAGCCAGTTGCAGCAGTCTGGTATTTAATGTGAAAGCTTAACAGAAGTCCTAGAATTAACAGTCAAATTTGCTGATATTTTTAAACACTTCAAGGATTCCCAGTGCCTTTAGTATTTGAATACTGAAGTATCGCAGCTGGTATAAATCAATTGGCATAAATTAAAGCAAGGAAAGAAAGAACATCTTTAAATAGTAGCATAAAGAGAAATTTATAAAGGACTGTATCTTTTTAGTGTAGTTTTAGACAAAATTTATCCTTAAATGCCTCCATACTTCCCTTGTTTATATATTATGACATGTACTGGTACACTGGCTTGAAAAGAAGTTCTCATTACTGAGGAGACTAATTTTTCTAGCACCAGCTAAAGTCAGTGGCAACATTCCCATCCCCTTCAATGGCTTCAGCACAGAGCCAAGCTGAGAAATTAATCCTGAGACCAAACACGCCATTTGCAGCCAGGATGTCACATGACTAAAAGCCTTTTTTGTAGAGTGTTGCTTATTTCAGCTCATTTTATTTTATTATGTCTTTAAAACCTCTACATTTGGTGCAGGACAAGCACTTGAGAGACGTTAAGCTAGCCCCATTAAAATGACTTGTTTGTACAGGCAGAATGAGATTTAACAACACCAAATGCATGAAAGGATCCTAATGTGTGACAAACAGGCTGCCTGGTCCCCTCCCCTGACCTAGGATGCTGCGACTCCCTGTAAAGGAACTGTTTGCACTGGAGCCCTCCCATGGGCTGGCACGTAAATCTTAAAAATATCTTCGAAGCCCATCTGCTGTAGTGCTTCATTTTTAATGAAAATGGAAGGTGCCAACCATAAGTAGTTTTGATTCGCCAAGTCTCTCCCATAATGCCAGCCTGCTACATCTCAGAGGAGTCAATTTAAACACACACATATTTCCAGGACTTGTTTGTATGTTTATGATTAACTGTCTTTAGAGATGAAGCAAAAAAACCCTCAAAAAGTCCAAATAATAGGCCATTCTGACAATTAAGCTGTCAGCGTATGACTGTTAGCTTCAATATAGTCTCACGAGTTCTGTTTGTTTTCCACATGTATTTTGTACAAGATTTGTATTCAGAAATAAACCTCTTTCCAAAGAAACTTTGTTATTTCTCTTCTCAGTTGGAGCATAGATTTTTTTCTAAAACCAAATCAAATCCAATAAGGATGTCACCAACATAGTGCTAGATATTAATGTTGAATGGATTTATTTTCTTGTGGGGTTTTATATCTTGTAGACATGTAGCAAGGAAGCCAGCATAAAATAACTAATAAGGTTTTGGTCCAGAAGAAGTCGAATTTTGTATCATACTTACTTATCCATGCAAGTTAATGGTTGCTATTCATTTCAGTAACAGCTCTTAAAAAAATCAGGAAAGTTTTTTTTCAATAAAGGTTTTACCCAGGCACAAGAAATAAAATAAAAATATCCAGATGCTTGAGAGATTTTTCAACATTAATTCAGAGAGCATAACAAAAATAATGTTAAGAAAACAGACTTCAGAGAATACTGTTTCAAAAATTTTTGGTTTATTTTCCTCATTTTCTAGAGACTGAGAATGGGAGCTTCTTTAATTGCTTGCCTCAGTAAAGCTTTGGAATAATGTGTAGGTAACATCTCAAATATTTAAATAAAGTTTTAAAATCCCAGAAGTAAAGTAAATTCAGATATTATTGACACATTAGCAAGGTTACAGAATTTACAATTCAGTGGAAATAGAAAGGTACTAAAACACTCTGAAACTTGGATTATTTCTTGAATACTGCCGCAGGAGCATTACATATTTACTACACTACCTGGAGTATGATATTCTATAACCATTTGTATTCCTCCTATAAGTCTGAGAAAAGCTTTCTCTACAAATGATTAGGGGATTAACTTTCCTTGTGAGTAGGTTCACATTATGCATGGTCAAAGTCATATCACAGACACACATGGAAAAGAACATTTCAAGGGTTATAATTACATTCATATGTTGGCTAATTGGGCCCTCAGGGGCCTAGTTCCTAATTATAAGAGAGTATGCAGGAAAATATCAGTAAAAAAGTATGTATAGAATGAGCCTGAGATTAAATGGGTTATGCTGGCTGTATAAAAGTCGTAAAACTTGATAGGAAAGGAATGCAGTAACTTGCCAAGTATCTCTAAACCATAAATGTTTTTTTGATGTCATTATCAGAAGGAGATGGGAGGTGGCTCTGTTGTTTTAGAGGAAGTCTGCAAACATCTATTGTAGCCTCAAGTGGTATTTTCACATAGTTCTAAGTAAATCAAGTAATGATTGAGCCAGATGACAAAGAAATTGAAAAAATGAAGAGGAGCTTTTTACAACAACTTTGAGATCAAAAGAAGGTGAAAGTAACCTAAAAATCGAGGAGAGTCCCACACTGAGATCTATTAACCAGAAATGAAATGCTCTAAAAACTCTAGATATTCATTAATTAAAATTGCATAAGCCTTAATGGCACTGTTTATTAGTTTAGCTAAGGGCAGAATTTTTATCTCCCATAATTGAAAACTATAGTTTATTACCTTGATTAGACACTAAGTAAAATATACAAGCTTTACTTTTTGCTCCATGTATCTCAGAGGGAAATGCCTATAAGAATAAATTAAAGAACTTTTACAAGGTTGTAATTTATTTTATTTCCCATCAAATGATATCCTTTGGACATATCTATAAAAGTCTCACTGTTTATAGTAGATGTGTATGTAATATTACATTACACCTCATAAGAGGAACTGGCAGGAACCCTGAAACTGAATAAGAACAAGATTGTCTTTATCTCTTAAACCTGTCATTTTAATTTTCCACTCTAGGCATTGCACTGACTTAAGTTGCTGGTGACTGTTAGACCACGTTCTTGTAACATTTTGAATTTAGTACCTAATCAAATTGCTTTCCACATTCTTATCTTGATTTATACGAAAGAGTATATTTGTGAGTATACCCAAAGGAATAGAGTATTTTACAGCATTCTAAATGCAAATCCTGTTTTCTTATTTATGCCGTAGCCAGTGTAGCCACAGCATTAAAAACAATTTAAAATGAAATGCAGAAAAATTGAAATGACAATCCTAGCCTTCTAACATCTTGAACAACCAAGCTGAAGCTCCATAACTTGTGGCAGTATGACACCAGTGTGAATGAGTCAGGCTTTCAGGCTTCACATGCCCAACCTATTCTTTGTGAATTTGAAATTAATGCCCACAAGAAAAGGGAGAAAAATATTTTAAAAAATTAGGTTTTGTTTGTAAGTAGCCATAATTGTAATCATATAATACTGTAGTTAAAAATATTTAGAAGACTACTGGTTGAGCCAGCCCTTTCAGTGAGGGCATGAGGTGGTGAGAAGGGAGGTGAAAAGCATTTATTGATACCTTAGCAAAAAAACCCATTTAATTAGTCACATTTCTCTCATGGTACAATAGCAAGTTTTCATACAAGGACATGAATATTGACAGGGTCTCTGTGGCTACACCACAGCATCCTTTAACCCATGTGTAAGGCTGGTGCTGCCAGCCTGGAATTCTGGGATAAAAAATATACTTCTCATTTACTCACATGTATATTAAGACAGACTATTTTGCCATAATCTTGATAATGTGAATAGCTTTGCTGTCTTCAGGCTTCTGCCCTAACCTGACTGACCTGACTGGAAGAACTAAAATCTCAGAGTCATTATTGTAGGCCATTTTCAGCTTTGGGAAACCAACTCTGCTTTTTCAAGTGCTTCTGACTTGACATTTTCATCCTACTCATAATTGACAGGGACATTTTATAGTCATAAGGTTACAAATAATTATTAAAAGCTAAAAGCACAAGTCTGCCCCCTGAACACAAATCAAGGGAAATCAGTGCTGATGCCAACTTCCTTTCTGAGAGCATGGAGATATGAAGGTTGCTGTGATGTAAAAAAGAGGCAATTAGGAATATTTTTGAGGTTAAGTCTATTTCCTCTCAAGAGGAAAATAAGTGCTTTTAACAGGATTCTTGATGTATGTTCTAAACACAAACAAAGGTGAGAACTGATTATGTGTTCTCTCCTCAGAAAAAAAAAATAAAAATCAGAGAATGAGAACTCTAAACTGAAGTCGATTAATTTTGATAAGCTGTAAGTTACAACACTGGAACCTCTACAAGCTAAATAAATTTAAACAGCAAAGGTAGTAAATCTCCTTTTATTGTTAGGGAATGACTAAGGCAGGAAATCTGATGATAATGTTCTTCAGAGCCTTTTTTTGAGTACAGATACAGTTTCTTGTAAAAGGATTCAATAAAGCACTCTTGACTAAAGTTATAGAGACCAAGAAGAATACATTAAAATTATCAAAATAGAACAGAAATTTGCATATGCATTATGAAACAATCTTTTAATTTTTATCCATAGTACCTTACAGTTTTGAATCTTTTTTTAGTCTTATATATGGATAACTGGGATAACTGTCCTGCCAGAAACAGTTACAAAATCTCTGAGGAACACTTTGAAAATCATTGAGGTAACACTGAGAAGGGAAAAAAATGCTAGTCAGTATAGATACTAAGGGATATTAAATAAACATATTGGGATAGAAAAAGTCGTCTGTAGAGGAAAAAACCACATTGCAGTAAAAGAGGGATTCTCTTTAAAACAACAGCCAGGAGACAAATGGACCAAAAGAGTTCCTGAGTGAGACAGGTCAGAACTACCCCTTCAAGACATGGTGTTGGAGTAATGAGGTAGAACTCATATACTAAGTCACTACTATATAAAAAAAAAATCCCACATTTAGAGACAGGCAATTTTTAACAAGTTATTTTGCAAATCAAGGAGAATTACCACTGGGTGACAGGATGTCAGCCATGGTTGCAATTTGTTTTGTTCTTCAAAGGGCCCTGGAGATCAAAATTCCCTTGCTGAACACCAGCTAGCTAATAGAAGTAGTGAATCTGGCAGAAAACAGACACTCAGATGCGGGAAGTGTTCAGTTCAATTTCCACAGCAAATGAATGAGGTCACTGAGGGAGAAAGCCAAGGAAGAGTTTAATCTTTTGGGTCAGGTGTTCAAGTCACAAGAGCTGTATTTTCCTCTTTTCTACCTGTGGAAGAGGCATAAGAATTTTTCTCCTCTCACAGCTTTCCTTTTTATTCACATTCTAAGATTTTTCACATTTTCTTACCTCGTGGCTATGCAGTTTCTAATATTCATGGTGTAAAAATGGGAAATTATAGATTTTCTGATAACTCCTTGAAATCAGCCAAATATCTACTTTTTCTCAGTCTGAGAATATGACAAGGTACTTGTACAGTCGAGAACTTTACCTTTAATGCAATATTTTTTCCCTGAAGAAGTAATATAGCATTCAAAAGGAAATTATTTTAATAGCACACCATAGAAAACTTTTACATGGTTATATTAGTTTAAAGTTATTCTAATGGATTAAGTTCCTCCTACATCTCCATAAAGGAAAGTAGTGACAGTTGGCAAGTCATGAAAGAAATAGATAACTTATTCAATACTGTTATCTCTGCAGATGGTCATGTTAAAAAGATTTTGTTTCACACAATCAAGAGAGAGGAATGTGGGGTTTCTTGGTAAGGACTGTTTAGGGTAACGGTGACTTGAAGGACAGGTAAGACCATGTACATAAAGGGAAGAGTAGACCACTGCCAGGAGCAGACCAATAGCCAAGGTGGCCACTTTCCACAAGTTTCTTGAACTTTTCTTGAAATTTTCTTGAACTACACTATCATAGGTTTGACCACCTTTCCTTAACAAGTACAGTCTCAACTATAACAATAGATAACCCATAATTTTAATGAAAGAAAGCAAATATTTACATTTCCAGCAAATTGTTTAGTTGAAAAAGGAAGCAATATGTTATGGCAAAAAATCATGCTAACAATGAAGGAGTTAATTATGTAAACCAGATATAATGCTTTAACAGATACAAATAAAAATTGGAAACAATCACTGCCTGGGATGTTTTGTAATACAGACACCATCTAGAAAATTTCCAGTTGTTTACCCAACTCCTTTTGTCATTCACAAACTCACCCAAATACAGTATATAAGTTAGTCTGAACTGATCAGATTGAAAGATATTCATGTCTCCTCAGTGACATCAGTAAGGTGCACATTGTAGTTCTCTGAGTATTATGAATGCACTGCTCTGTTGAATAAAGATACACATTCAACCTAATTTCCAATCGTTTGGAGCAATAAAGGCAATTAAGAGTTGAGTCTGCTGCACAGCTAGGTCAGTTACGATTTCCCTATTCTCTCCTCCTTCCTGGGTTTTTTTGTTCTCCACTTTCTGAAGACCTTGTTTCAGTTTCACTAATTGAAAAGCAAGGAATATATATCCCTATTATCAATGCTCCTCGGGGATAGGAGCCTTGTGAAAGTATTACACAATTTGTTCCACTACACAGTCTGCCATCCACCGCAGGCCTTGAAGACAGTGCAAGTTCACAATCCTAAATTAATACTTATGTATCAAGAGGCAGATTCATATTCTTTACTGTGAAATAATGTACTTCTTCCCTTAAAAGCCTTTTTCAGTGGAGATGCTGATGTAACCTGAATGCAGCCTGAGTGTCACCACTATTATACACCTGAATATGTAGTTCTATGAAAAAAACATATCAGCAAATGCACAGTAAATAACAGGACAGGCCTGAAATACCACAAACCTGCAGTATATTCATAAGCAATTTCAACTCTATTTGCTTAGTTTTTCAGAATATTTTGGTACAATACAATATATTGTACAGTTTAGCTGTAGGAAGCTAGAGAATGCAAAATGTCTTCCCTTCTGTCTCTGGTTTGCAAATACAGGAATAACTCCATTCTTCTGTCCCCATAGCCCAAATGACGAAGTCCAGCTCTATCAGTTCAGATTTGAAGCTCTGGTTAATTTTAAAATATTTTGCTGGTATCAGGTTACCCTTCCATTTTTTATACCAGCCTGCAGAGGCAAGTTACTGTCTCATGATGTCTATAGTGTGATATTAATTCATGCAGTCTTCATAATGCAGCCAAGACCTTTATTTGAAGAAGGGAGATTTACAGTATTATTTACCATCATATTTACCACAAAGGAATCTCATGTTAGGTATCAGTTGGGTTTCCCACCTCCACAAAAGTAAGAAAATGCAGTAGAATAATGAGAAACGCACTGAAACATTAGGGCTTCAAAAATATACACTCATTTTCAGCTAAACTTTTTCCTAGAAGAAGAGAAAAACAACAGGTACTCATAAAATCTTACTTTTCATAATAATTAAGCTTTTAAGAGAATGATAAAAAAAATCTTTGAAGTAATTTTAACAGATCTTTCAGCATCTCTTTTTTTCATAGAAGATATTATATAATCTGGTTCTAAATAACTCATTCGATGACCAAAAACCTAAAGTTAGACCTTAAGAATAATAGAAATGTTTATTTATACCTAGAAAAGATCAGAGAAAGACCTGGACACCTGAGCTTGTTAAAATAGTTCTATTTCTCATAAGAAAACGTTAAAGCCTAACATGATCCATTAGAGAGGAGAACTTTCACCTCATGGACCTCATGAGGAAGAATTAGTCATTTATAACTCATGGTGGAGAGGAACAGAAAAAAATATGAGCAGACTGTAACTTCTATATTCCCTATTGATGTCTGCAATATAAGTCTTCAGCTTCAACAAGAAGCATATAGACTTGCCATAGAAGAATAAACCTTAAAATTCCCTAAAATTGTCAAAAAATTGTAATTATTTTCATAAATAATAAAGGAAAAATATTTTCAAAATAATGTGATTATTTTTTTTCTAGCCTCACATACAACTCACTGCTGACCTGAGCCATTTCATTACTCTATCCTCAATTAGTCTCAACAGAATACTTCATAAAACTGAGCTCAGTCAGGCACAGCTCTTTTGGTCTAAAAGGCATTAGGAGGTCATTCAGGGTTTTGCTCTTTTAGCCTTAATGCTACATTTTAAATAGAAAGGGATATTTTAGTGTCTTTCTCTATTGAAACTTCTCATTTATGGGGTTATTTTTCTAAGATAGTAGTACATGATATATAACCAGAAATTGTAGCTCAGATTCTAGTAGAATATTATGTAGTTTGTATTAATACTCAGTACTCAGCAACTGCCATCTATAATTCAAGTCTTTTAATACTGTTTTATTCTATTCTAGAAAAAAATGAAGAGAAGTGTAAGTTTATAAAGATATTTGCTAGTATCCCTTAGATTTTCTCTTGTTCTTCATGTGTATAAAACAACTTTCTACAGTGCACCGGTGTTAAAGGCCATTCTTACTGTATGCTTTATGAAGTGGTAGGATATATTCTTTATACTTGCATAAATATTTCTAATAGAAACCTCATTTTCAGTTTTTAAATGATTTAAAAATATACATAAATTACATATTACTGTGATTTGCGATATGGGAAATACCTGAAGAAATCAGGTTAGGGCAAAATATTAACTGTCTATCCATGGAATAATAAAAATAATTAGAAGACATTTTCTCACCATGCATTCAAGGTCTTTGGATTGTCCAGAATAATTTCTCTTGCACAAGGGAAAAATCAGGTTCTGAAGCATGTGGTGTCTCACACATTATTAAACTTGGAAGCCCAATGAACACTTACAATATTTCTGCAGAATCCCACTCTCTTGTTCTCTGTTATTCCTCTACAAATACTGGAGGAGGTTTTTTTATGAGTAGTCTGTGTTCAGATTTTCCTTTTTCTAGAATCTTTCCATGAGAGCTGCCCTTAAGGAACATATGCACGGTTCCTTGGGTTAATGGAGGGTGATGAGGAGGAGATGCACTGTGAGTCTTGGTTTTAAATTATACTATGTAGGGGTGTTTTTGCTTCTAAAAGAAGGCTCTACAGCAGTGACAGCCCTAATTAATTTTAAAAGTAAAAAACTGTACCCAAGATTTTAAAGATTCAAGCTGTTATAAATTCTGCCTTAGAACATATCAGTACAGAAGATTGTATCACTTTATTTAAATGCAAAATTCAGATACAGATGGTCACAGGTAACTTAGTTCCCCTCAGCACAAATATTCAAAGTGTGAAGGGATATGGAGAAAGTCTGTTCTGCCCTCAGGGTCTCTGCACATTGACCCTTCCTGCCAGACATCTGATGTGATGTCTGATTCCTGCCCTTATCAGGAGCAGTGTGGAAGCAAACTAAAGTCTGGTTGGTGCTCACTACCTCTGGTCAGCCCAGCAACCGCAAGAGCAGGAGCAGAGCTGGGATAATTAACATCCCTCCCCTTGGAGGAGCACTGCTTGAATAGAAGTGACAAAGCACGAGGTATGCTGTGACTAATGAGCAAAATGGGCTGCAGAGTTAGGCAACCTGTCCATTCATATGGCTGCCTCATTAAATTCATACATGTGTGTAAATAAATATATGTTTTATAGGCATAATATTTCAATTCTTATAATTTGTTGCTCGTAATTAACCCCAGACCTTTTTTTTCTTAATTTAGCTTGCCTCTTATGCAGTTGTCATTGCTTTTTAACTACTAGGAAACCAACCATTTGACATTTCAATTTAAATCTGTCTTGCCATTCATTTTTAATGACATTTATGAATCTCTGAGGTAGAAGGAATCTATGTACATCTTTAGAAAAACAAGATCAGCAGGAATTAGAAAATTCTTAGCAATGCTTTGAGCTTTTTTCTGAAGAAAAAATAAAAAAACAGGAGTGTTAGCAGTTTTTTTTTCTATGGTCATGAGGATTTCAGATTTAGAAGGGCTTCTAAGAAAACTTCTAAGAAATCTCTCTAAAACCCTTAGGCCTTCAATATGATTTGCAATCCTGGCACTTCTCCATTTCACTTATCTGTCTGTCCATCTTTCAGCTCAACTGGAAAAATGAAGTGTGTAGGTGATATAAAAATAAGTCAGTTCCTTATGATTTCATAGATAACTCACAAACAAGTTAATTTGAATCCATTATACATAAGTGATACAAGCTTAAATAAGTGGGCTCAAGGTTCTGATGTCCCATGTATTTATTTCCTTTCTTGTGTAGCTTTTACTTAGATGCCTTAACCAGATATCAAAGTATTATTATAAAAGCTAGTCAAGCACAACTTAATAAGATTTTCTGTTACCTTCCAAAGAGAAAAAGCTTATTGTCTCCCAATAAAATGAATATTTTAATTATAGAATTAATTTTAGTATAATTTTAATAAATTAAATAATTCAATTTCTAATTTTTTTTCACCTCCCAAAAGTAAGTTGTTCCGGTTTTGCTTGAGAAGAATCTCGGCCTGTGGCAGGTTTAGCGCTTCCTAAAATCACCAGTGCACTTACTCATTCCTTGTTATGAGGTATGGATTAGGAGGAGGGTAAAACATGCTCAAAATTTAGAGTGTGAAGAAAACTTTATTAACAGAACTAAAAGAATAAGAAAAAATCAGAATAAAACCTTCAGAACTTTCCCTCCCCCTGCCCAACTTCTTTGTTTTCTCAACCGACAATGCAGAGACAAAACCTGAGATTTTAAATCAGTTATCACTTCCACAAGTCTTTCCTCAGATCTTGGAGGGAGAGGAGCTTTCTCTTGCCAC
>VWYI01005715.1:0-27004 GCA_013399455.1 Anthoscopus minutus
AACACTAGTGATCCGTATACACTGCATTGTAGAAAGCAACCTAGCGAAAACTGCTGTGTGGTCTTCACAGTAGATTTGGGGCAGGAAGAAAATTTCTTAACAGTTCCACTTGGCCTCCATAACATACAATTTGCTTACACAACTCTTAGAAATTTGTTAATTTCTCAAGTCAGGTGTCAAAAAATGTCAGGTTATTCTCCATTTAGTCCTCTGAGAAATACTGTCTTAAATTATATACTCTTCAAAAGACACTTTATTCAGTAGACTGCATATGTGTACCCTATAATTAGGTTTTTTTAAGTCTTCCTGGAGTTTAGTACAGTGCTAGGAAAAAGAAATTATGCAGTGTGTTACATGTGTATAAAAGACTTAGTGTTATCAGCTGTTCCCTGAGCAGAAAAAGATAATTCTTCCATCCCACTGAAGCAGAGAGCTTAGGTATTTAGAGCTTACTCCTGCTAACATTTAAGTGTGTGAGAGTAGTTTATTCATGTAAATGAATTGACAGGATTATATGAGACCACCTCTGTGGATAATAATACTTTTGAGTGTCTTCAGAACTGGCATGACTGGAGGTTCCTGCCAAGTGTTGTAGAAATGCCATGTATAGAAATGGGAGAGTGTTCTATTTTTAAAAAGTGTATTGAATAATGGATTACTCAAGCAATATATTGACCTTTAGTGATGATTCTTTCATCTTAAGTGCTTTTCCAAGATGCTTTCTTAGGAAAACTATGTTTGTTATGAAGGTTGGTTTCTGCTACTGATGAGAAGCACATTGTCACATCATACTTGGCAGCTGCAGGATGCTCAATCTTTAGTGATTTCACTTACTCCAGAAGACTTGACCTACTCAGAAACAGTCAAATAGAAAAGCAGAACTCATCCTGCCTTTGCCTTCTCCTTTTTCTGTGGGATATCTCCTGCAAAGTCTTGAGCGCCATAGACAAGGATATTGCACTGCCCATTTGCTTGAACACACTTCAGTTTCTTTACAAAAGAAGCACAGGCAGGAATTGTTCTTACCTAAAGTTCATCATTCCAAGAACCTATCAGACTTCAATAACAACAGAGGTAGCTGTGGGTTCTTCTGCAAGTAAATGAGAGAACAGCTGTGGAGATAGATGTTAACATGGATGTCAGAAGTAGTGTGAGAGCAGAACCAGTGCATTTTCATTACTGTTGGGACTCTCTTTTGTCTCGTGTTCATTCTTTTCTCCCTGTATCTCTTCCAGTCCTCACTGAGCAAGTGAAGGCTGTGCCACAGATTGGAGCTATAGATGCTCAGATCAGGGAACACTGCAGTGCAGCTGCCAAGCACTGGTTTGTGGCAGCTGTGGTCTCCCTGGCTTTCCCTCAGCAGAGGCTCTGGTTTGGTTTTCTTCTGTCCTATCAAAAAGCTGACTTCCAGGCAAGTTGGAGATTTCTCCCTTTCATATCAGACTTGTGATAGCTAATGTTCTTAAAAAGATACGGCAGGAAAATAGATACATGGATGATGTGGTGCCCTAGGTCTTATGTTCTCTATGGGAAAAAAAACCTGAGGGTACTGATGGTCTGACTAAGGGAGTGGGAGCAGGACAAGGGTGACTCTCACCATTTATTCTGCATTGCCTACCTAGCAAAACTCTTACGTGCACACTTTCAGCTCAGCCTATGTAAGGATGCATGGTAAGGCACTGTGTGCTTCGCTATGATTCATGTGAAAGTTGAACATTTTCTTGACTAGGAAGGCTGTTTCAGAAATGTGAGGTAACCCTGGTGATTCCCAGAACCAGTGGGAGAGAGAAACAAAATGGAAATACAGGGAAAATAGGAAATAAACAAGTGAATCATGCATATACACAATTGCAGGTACAGAACTGAAGGTAAGAATAAGGTTGTCCAGGGACCTGAGGATAAAACTCTTCATTTATGATATATCTCCCTTGCTTAGCATTCATAAAGACCCACCCACAGCCCTAGTATCTGCAGTCTTAAAAATAAAACCTCACTGCACCCTCCAAATGAATGTATGTATTTTATATCTGTGAATGTTCCTTTGCTCTAGTATGTGAGAACAACTAACCAGTATCCTCTTGGAGTTCTCTGCTTGAAGAGAATAGCAAAAAAATCAGCCAAGACCTCACTGGGCCATGATATCGCTAGATTGTTATTTTCTCCATCAAGCCTGTAGTGAATTCAGGATGCAGAACTACATCTGAGCTGAACTGAATTACAAACCCAGTTAATGAATTCTTGTCTTCCAAGTGTTTTGCATTTAAAAATGGTTCAAGCCCTTGTCAAAGAACATACTAGGTATTCACCTCAAAATAAACCCCAAAAAAACACAAACCAAAAATCCAACAAAAAAACACCACCCACAAAAAACCACTTTGAGAATTGGCTTTCATTTTCTTCCACTAAAGTCTGGGTAGTGCTGCAGCAACACATATACTCATCAGCCCAAAAAATTTGTTTCTGCAACCAGGCTCTAGTTAGGAAAATATGTAGAAACGAGTCCTGACAGCTCTGTGAAGGTTTTATAGAGACACTGGTCCTGAATTATTTTCAGGCTTGATCCCTTACTCCATCACAGATCTTGGTTAACAAAGCATCGTTAGTTAATGTTCGTGGAAGAGGAAGATGTTTAATCAATACAAAATATTACCTTAAGTAGTGATTAATCAATGCAAAATACTACCTTTAGTAGTGATACCACTGCAGTGAGGTATTATCTCTTTTTTATTCTCTCTTGATTATCTACAGTCAAGATCTCACCAAAAACATGCAGTGTGCATTAACACAATATCTAGAGTGGCTGCTGACCTCTGCTTTTCTCAAAGGATAGTGATAAGGTAAGGCTAGCACTTAATGAAATCAAATTTTACAGAGTGAATGGTCTTGGTGATAAAGCTTGGGGGTAGGGGGGAGGAAGAGCTTCTTTTTTTGCTATTTTTTTATTTTGAGGAATTTGAGGCATAAAAGAGCACTGTAAAGGACTCTTAACTGACTTGATGGGTGGGAAAGTCAGGGAAAATATTAGAAAACCCCACATATTCTGCTTAAGCCAGCTATCAGTCATTTCTAGCAATTCTGTCCTTTGTCTGTCTTCAATTTCACTCTGCACAAGGAGCCATCAGCACACAGCCTTAATCATCTGAGGGAAGATTAGGAGAAAGACCACTGGCGGCACAGGGGCTCTCGGCTGAGGAGATGGACTTCTGCCTCACTGAGGTTACCACAGGAGGAGCAAACAACCTCGGTGGCACTGGGTTTGTACAGGATCATCAGACAGGCACAAAATTTGCCTTGAGTCCAGGTGAAAAGGGCATGTTACAGCCAGAGCTAAAACATGCAGACATTCTGGTATCATTTGAAAATATGTTCATATCAATTCTGGTTTGAAAGCTAACATGAAAAGCCAGACAGTTGTCTGAGACAGAATTTTCTAAACTATTTCTTAAAGACTTTTTTTGATGACTCTTTGATTTAATGTCTCCAGTCTCCTTCAGACAAACAAGGCAACTGAAGACTTGCATACTGGGGAATAGGCAAGTAGTTCTTAAACATGGCCAAATACAGAAAAAATCGTCCCAGCTGGATTTTGCCACTTCTCCTTCGCTTTTCTTTCAGTGAGTAGTAAAGCAGAAAATAAAACAGCTTTTTACATGGTGTTAGAAATCCTGCTAGACAACTCAACCAAGTCTACTCCAGTATTTGATTAGAGAATTCTGTTGTTTTAAATACTGCTTCAAGGAAAGACATTTTTATTAATATTATGATGAAGCATTTTAATTTAAATTATTATTGTCTACTAAATGCAGAACATCACTGAAGTATTTTTTCCTTTAATAGTTGACCCTTCTTTCTACAAATTTTAATTTACAATCCATGAATGGTTGAATGGTTTAGGACAGTACAAACTCAGTCCATTGAACAACAGATGAAAGAATGAATGTAATCTCGTATTTGAGTTATGGATATATTTTTTCATGAAACCCAGGAAGAAATTATCTGTGCCAGTATGGAGCCATTCCTGGGTGTCCTTGCCTTGTTACAATGTAAGACTATTTAAGATGGATGTCTAGCTGTGCCAATGTAGTAGCACTTCTTGGGGGAAAAAAAAAAAGAACAAAATGCGAGCTTATTTGCTAGGGGGAAACAAAGAAAAGTAATCAAAAAATTTGTTAATATTTTCATTAATATTTGTCACTGTACATAAAGTCAAAATAATCACAAAATAAGGGGGTTTTAGGTAAACCGTAGACTGCTAGTATGTTATTTTGTATATTTCTTCACTTTCTCCCTTCCTTCATCTCTGTCTGTCTTTATCATAGTATTTGGGGATTAATCTTTTGCAGGCATCTTGTGAATGTACCTAATTCCAGATCCAAGTGTCAGGACTGAGGGTCTGTGAAACTTTGCACTGAAACATGCACCAAGGAAAGCCTTTGTTAACAGACACAGTAGCTGAAGCAGACTGCATTCACCTTGGCAAAACCCTTAAACACAGCCTCTGTTTTGAGCAGCTACTTGTTTAGCCAGAAACAAAGTCCTTAAATAAAAGTTAGCTGGGGGAAGCAGCCGGCACTCTGGACTGCAATGTATGCTCAAGTGTCTGCCCTTCATGCTAATGGGAGGGCTTGGGACCACTATCAGGGGGCAGGAGAGCAGAAGGCAACCCAGGTACACAGCATCAGGACAGCCTCTGAACTAAGGGGTTTCATCACCACTTTTCCAGCCAGGGGCAAAGGCCAAATTTTTTGTATTAGATCATGAATATGTTCAGTAATGAGTTGTTTGCAGCCCAGTGTGTAAAACAGCTTACTTAGCTGATATCCAAACCTGACTTTGAGCAGTAGAGCTCAGGGAGGGAGGAATCTACAGGCAGAGTACACTGTAATGTGAATGGTGAGGCTTGGCTTGAGCAGAGCCCAATATTAGGCAGCGGGGCCACAGTCCAGCACAGCTATAAGCTACTGTATGTACCATCATAACCACTCCAGGTCAGCCCGCTTTTCTGGTAATGCACACACACCAAGCCTGCTCTAAGAGCAGTTGAAGACTCTGGTGACAAGGATGAGAACTGCTTGTATGAAGTGTGTCATTCACTCATGGTGCTCTTCTGCAAGCCCAGGGGCAAGGTTTAGTAAAATCCCTGTGGACATTTCCATATGGAGCAAGAGGAAGTTGCATAAGCTTATATATAACTGCTCATGAGACAAGTTTGAGAAGCAGCATTCAGCCCTCAGCTCTGCAGCTACTGTACTATGTATGGCCTTGTCATGGAGCCATCACGACACTGCTGTGGTGCAAAACAGTTTCCTAAAGTATCTTGTTTCATGCTGGCCACTAACTAAATCAGATTCTCATATCCAGATGACTCTTGCACACACTTTCAGAGGCAAATGAACAACCAGTGCAGAAGTCATTTGCCTTCTGCTGTACTGTCCTGAAGCTTGTGACACACATTTAGGATGCCTCACAGGCTGAGGCTGATCAAAGAAGAGATCACAAAAAATTCTGCTCTGCTGATAGTGTGAGGATTCAGATCAAGAAGGTCTTTGGTGGCCATAAAGGTTCTATAAAAGACCTAGTGTAGTGGGTCTGCCACAGTGATTAAGCAGTTATTAAAATAAATTGTATTATAATGTAATTCTGGCAGCAATTGCCAGCATCCTGAGGATCAATGGGCTTAGAATGTTTCAATTGAATCTTAGAGACTGACAAGGCAATGTGCATTTCACTCATTTATACACATATGTGTTCATATTCCCCAAACTAGGTCACCCTTGCATTTATCTTGACTGGCAGAAATAGAGAAAGAGATGCAATGCATTACCATGGCTAATTGTGGTATTGAAGAGCCTATAGTGATTTGTTTATAGTCACTAATTTTATTTCAGGGGCCACAGATGCGCATTACTGCTTCTTCTTTCTTCAGTCTTTCTGTTTGTAAAGCAGGAATAACAGCAGGTGTGAGTCACCACTGCTCTTACTCCAAAAGCACATGCAGTCATTTTGCTCTTACCTGATTTTCAGGAAAACAAACTTTTGACCCATATTCGATTGTTTCAACAGCCTCTCTCTTCTCCTGCAAGCAGCATTTGTTTAATCTTCTCTCACATGATCTGTTAATGAAGCCCAGACTGTAACTTTTAAGTTTAAAAATAATTCCTCACCTCACTCACAGTCTCTAACCTTATCATGGGAACTGCTTTCCAGCATGTCAGCTTGCCCTTTAGACACTACTGCTCCTATAGACAGAGAGATTTGTCTTTCATGCTATGCAGCTGTTACAATGGCTTGCAGAAAGAAGCACAAACATAATCAAATACTAAAAGATTTTTACTTCTCAGAACTTTATTACTGTCTCAAAATAGAAATGCTGAACCATTAAACAAAAACAAAAAGTAATTTCAAATATTAAATAGCATGTGAAATCCTCCCCACACCTTCTTGGAAATCTGTTAAAATGTTTTCACTGTGATCTGCAGGGTACTGGTTGACAATAAAAAATGTATCTTCATCAGAGGGATTTTACAATACAGACTGGATTTACAACTTCCAGCTTGTTAGAATGAAATTTAAAATTAGGAGAGTCAGGAAATGGTAAATACTTTTGAGTATTTTTTTAATATCCTTCTTGGTGTTTGGAGGAAAAGATAGTATGAAAATTATTCTATATTTGTGAACTTCAAGAGGATACTTCACTGCATACTCCCATTATTTCCCCCAGTTAGCTTTCATATCACCCAAAACACAGGAATTTCTACCTGCCAGAAATCAGGAAGAGCTACTGAATAATGAGTGAGGAATCAATCAAACTGACATATAAAATTCTAAGCATGTGAGTTACACCATGGTCAAAGCTTCAAAGCTAACTTCAAACATGACTCAGTATTTAACCTCTATAAAAAAATAGGTAACAGAAAAAAGAAAACAAAAGAACTCTTTTCCCCCACACGCATAAAAAAAAATTACCTTCATCAAATACCTCACAGGAACAGAAAACTGCTTTTGAGAAACCCTAACCCCAAAGGAGGACTCCACCTGGTTTTCTTGCAAGGCAAGCAATCCCTTGCATCATTTCCCAACTCCTGTGACTAGGTGAGATATTGAGATGCAAACAAAGTCATCTCTGCCTTGTGGGCAGTAGAGAAATTGGAATGTGGTTTCTTATCTAGCACTTGAGTGAGGAAATGGTGATTCTGGTAGATCACAAGACCACTGAAAACAAAGAAGTGTTTCAGAAGGATTGTGTCACTGTTCCTCAGCCATCTCCCAGGTCTTCTGAACACTCACAGAACCTATGTGGGTTCCCTTGAAGCAAATGTTGCTTCCTTTTCTTATCTAATAATGATGCATCTAACCTCATTATGGGTTATGCTCCAGCTGAAGCAGTTTGGCAAAATCTGAAACAAAGATTCCTAAAAGGCTGCTTATGAACAAACATTGCTAATCCCAAAGGGACATTATAAGCTCCAAAGCCATCTCAGATCTGTGGTGAGGAATGCCTAGGCTAGGGAAGAAAGCTGGCTATTTTTATGGAACTGCATGGAAGAAGAAAAACCACTCGTGTTTATTTGGTAGCCTTTTTCCCAGGCATGTTGAAATCAATTTAGGTGAAAAATATCTGCAGTTCCTAAAACTTTTCTGAGTGTGACACTAATAATAAGTATTAAAGTAAGGAGAATAGGGCTATCCCTATTGCATTTGTTTTCTCACATCCTCCCAGTTTTCTGAAGCAGTCGCTCTGGTTTTGGAAATTTACTGTGCTTTTTTCCTGCAAGAATCTTTACCATAAAGTAGAAGAAAATCATTATTATTATTTAGAAAAGAAAGTTGTCTTGTATTTTTTAAAGTTTCATTTTCCTAAAGACAAATATGACTGGCATTTCTTACATACAAATCAGACTCTGGCATGTAAGATCAGAACAGTGTTCTCTGCAATGTAACTATGATTTTCTAAACTGGATCAGTTTTTGGCTAAATATATAAGACTTGAATTTTAAAAATGTTTTGGTTTGGTTTGTTCGTTGTTTTTTGGGTTTTTTTTTTAATTTTCTTTTTGTTTTGGTAGCGTCTAGTGGAAGCTGGTCAGTAAAAGCTTGGTATGAAATGCAGTAATTTGCATTTTAGGCTATATAACACTAAAATACATCTTGACTGAGACCATACTCCTGTAGAAATCTAATCTTAAGCCATAGTGTAGTATTAAATGACAGAAACTGGATTGAAATGACAGAAACTAGATTATAAACTAAGCAATTTTAACATTTGTATAAACAAACAGGTTCACATACATAGCTTTTTAAGTAATCCAGTTCAATATTTTTATTTCAGGAACAGAAATCCTGAATTTTGTCTCAAGAGTAATGCTAAAATCCATCTAACACTTTGACTAAATAAAATAAATATCCTACCTTTACTATTCTGATAAAATAGCATACAAACAAACCACTTGTTTTTACTCCAATAAAGATCATGGCTTATGAATTGTCTTGAGACTGCTAGTATGTGGGACCTGCTTGTGCACACAGTCTTGTCACAGTTGAGTGTGACATAGCATATTCTGTTTACCAACATCTGTTGCTCAGATGGTTTTCACATATTGCCACACTCCTGTAGCTTGGCAAATCAACTGCCATTACGAAGGAGCTTAGGTTTTCTGATTGCTGAGCTGTCTTCTGGCAGATGCAGATTGGTCCCTTCTTCTGTGTATTTGCATCAGGAGAACAAAGTTTGGGAGAATCTGAAGGATTTAAAAGTGCCAAAAAAGTTTCAGAAGTTCTGGATCGAAATAAGCAGATTGGTTCCAAAGGCAGAGCATTGTGCTGCACACATGCAATGCAGCAATTTGTGCAAGCACACCTGGTAACTGCAGCAGCACATCTTAAGTTGATGAGATCTGTCCCTGGAGATTCAATGCTGAATTGATTTCTTCTGCTTGAGGGGCAACACACTGCTACGCAAGTTCTTAGCATTATTTAGAAATGTATGGGCTTAGCATTATTTAGAAATGTATGTATGTTAAAAGACAAGTTATCTGCTAACTTGTAGCACCTGATAGCTGCAGTGGAGTAGGCAAACTTTTGGCTGTTGCAATGGTGACATGACTAGTTATTAAAAGGTGTTCCTGCATCTTAGAAGAGTGGTATGCCTTTGGCAAAATACCTGGAGTTTTGCATATGTAGAGTTCCTCAAAAGTTGGGTTTAAAAGAAAAAACAGTTTGGAAAGTTATCCACTGAGAATTAAAGTAATGGAAAAGCGACTTCCTTCCAAGTTTTGATCTTTGGATTATTGCAGACAGAATGCTGACTACTGTGATTAGCATGGCTAGCTAGCTCTCCTCTGGACTGGATGGCATCAACTGAGATTTTAAGCAGAGGAACTGAAGGAGTTCTTGATTGCACCCCTTCTCTCTGCTAACCTAGAAGGAGTGCATTGCACAGTCCCCACAGAGATGTTTTCAATAGAGCAAGGGCAGCTACAGCTGGTATGACTGCAGCATACTGTCACAAGGTTGCACAGTTTGATGGAAAATTATTTCTATCAGTATCTGCTCAGTTATTACCTGTAACTGCTGCCTCAGATCCTCTATTCACTTCAGCAGACCATCACTACACTGGGCTTGCAGTCTGGCTTGTGAACACATCGTGATGCACAGGCAGGAGCAGCAGGGACAGTAACAGAAGGATGCCTAGTAGCTGTGCAACATGGTGTTTTCACCTTGCCTAAAATAATGAACAGCTGCTGCAACATGGCTGTCAGTGTTCATATTGATGCATTATAATAAAATTCTCAGAAAGGAAATGTGCATCCAGGAGTTAGAGGTGGTCCTAGTTCACCTTCCTATCACAGGTTTCTAAATGGCCACTCTTGTAATAACCAAATTCTGACCACGCTTGTTGCTGTCCTGATTACTCTCGCATATGCTTACATTTTTGCACCTGGGCTCTCAAACATCCTTAGCAAAATATCTAGGGAATTGATATATCCACACAATACTTATGACTCACTACAAGCCTAAGTCAACATGCTGAAGGTGAAAGCATTCCTGTGTCCTTCAAGGATTTAAATAAATTCTCAGCTAAGATGTAACAGTTGTTAAATAAAATGGTAGGGAGAATTTATCTTCATAGTAAAAATAGTATTTGACTCCTTTGTGTGTGTGTGTGTGTGTGTGTGTGTGTACATCAAGAGTATTCAGGAGGAGAGAGTAGCGTAGTGGTATCATATGTTAGCTGACTGCATGGTAACTTCCCCAGAGAGACAGGACCTCATATCATCCAGAAAAGCATCAGTTTGTCTTGGTGCATCTCAGGGCACATTACAGAATGGCAGACATGTGACTTATGGCACAAGCCTTGTGTAATTTAGATATTACCTCCTGTCATGCCAGCTAAATATCTTGTTCTTTAAGAAAAGAACTTCTTGTCCACAGTTCACTGATAATTTACTTGTAGACTTTCAGTGTTCAGTCAATACTAGATACAGTTGCATAAACAAAGCTAACTTAATTAGGACTGAGAAATCCAATTGCACAAAAAATATTGGCAAAAAGCTGTTAAGTAAAATATTTTCAAATGCCACACATCACAAACAAACCCAAAACCCAATATAAAAAAATTAATCCCTTATTGTAAGTTAATCGAACTAGATGATGTTGTATCTAACTCTCCTGAGGTATTTATATGTGAGTTTATTATGAAGTGAAAAGTTTCATGCTGGTAAGATACAAATGAATAGGGGACTTGCACAAGTACTTTGAATTAAAGACAACCCCTCCAACACATCTTCATGTATTTGGCTCCATGAGGTTTCCTTAGGCTGAAGAGTGTTCCTGAGGTTATCTGGTTAAAGAAACATGTATTGCTGGTTTTAGGAATACACTGTGTGTTTTAAGGCATGAAAAAAGTGAGAAGTACATATCATATGATTTCTTCCTTTTCACTGTTGTGCAACAGTCTGCAAACCCTGATTTCTTCACTAGATATATGCTCTAAAATTTATAAGCTAGAACCATCAGCAGTACTAGTTCTACAAGGGTTTAAGAGCGAACCTCATGCAACTTGCAGTTACTCTACTACTGTAAACAATTTCCCTGTTAAAAATCAAAGTTTGTCCACTACTGCTTACATGAAAACTAAGTCCATGTGTAAACCTACTAGCACCTCATCTGTGCTGCAACTCTTGATGTCACAAACAGTGTTTTCGAGTAGGTATTACTGGATGCTATGCACATAAACATAAACTAGCCACCACTGGTGTTGAAACACCTTTTACCGAGCTTGGATCCAGAGGCAGAAAAAAAAAAAAGCAAAACAAACAAAAAACCAAACTGAAAAAAATCCCCAAAGGAAAAACAATAAAGCAGTTTTCAGATACTAAAACATGGGGGAATAAAAGGACTTTCCTGGAAATGTTCCTGGCAGCAGTGTCACTGCCATGCTGCTGTGCCCAGAGGGAGATGCCTCCCCACACCTGCCTGGTACCAGCCTCAGTAAAGCGGCCCTGCCGACCGTGTTCAACAAAACCTGTGGCAGAATTGCAAAGGCAGCAGCTGTCCCAGCCAGGAGGAGCGGGCTGGGGCTGCTGGCAGGGACGCGGGGCCGGAGACCACCGGGGCAGCACAGGAGCCGCCACAACAACCTGACCCGACCAGGAGCTCTCACCGGGAGCACACAGAGGGCGCTGGGGCTGCCAACACCCACCACGCTATCCGTGTCTCTTTGCCTCCAGACTTAAGTTTTTCCTTCGTTCTGCCAGCTGCCCGCTTAAAGTCCCTCCGAGTTAAACTGCACCAGGCTTAACCTGCTGCCACTATCTCCGGCCCGACAGCGCTCGGAATAAACATTTGAACAAACACTGCCCAACCTAGCAGCTCCGACGGTGCAGGATAGCCCTAGGGAGGCCCCGCACGGCCTCCGGGCGCTCCCGACCCCGGCCCGGGGGTGATGCGGGGCGGCCCCGGCAGACCCTGCCCCGCCCCGGCGGGAGGCGCGGCCCGGCTTGGCCGCCAATNTCGGCCGCGTTCTTGTGGCTGGTGGGGGGGTTCCTGCCGGGAGAGAGCCGCCATTCCAGCCGCTTCCTCGGGAGATTGCCGACTGCGCACCCCGCGGCCCGGCCCCGCCGCCCGGGCTTGTTTACAGTCGCCGATCGCTGGCAGAGGACGCGCGGACGGCCTCGGGTCTGGCATCCCCCCGCTCTGGGCGCCCTGCCTGATCGCTGTTCCTCCGTCCTTGGCAGATCTGCCAACATGAACCCGTTCCTGACCGCGCTGTGCCTCTGTTTGGGCGTGGTTCTCGGCGCCCCGAGGCTGGACCCCGAGCTGGACGACCACTGGCAGCTATGGAAGTCGTGGCACAAGAAGGACTATCATGAGGTGAGCCGCGGGTTCGAGTGCTGAGCGCACGGAGCTGGGCCCCACCAGCTGAGTCATGTCTGCTTTGTTATAACGCCGGCTATGGGCAGCATAATCCTTCTCTTCCCAGGTTCCTTTCCTGTGTATTGACTCAGCTGCACTGTGCTTGTTGTTTTTCTTATGAGGGCGGCAAAAAGACCACCTCTTAACGCCGCTCACGCTTCCCATTCGAGTAGTCTTCATTTGCCCGAGTATTATGAGCTTTAGAAAGCTTGTTGTTGTGCAGGCGAACTTGGTTTGAAGTGCCTGCTTGAAGTATGCTGTTTTTTTGGCCCCTTAGAGAGAGGAAGGCTGGAGGAGAGTGGTGTGGGAGAAGAATCTGAAAATGATAGAAATCCATAACCTGGATCATGCATTAGGAAAACACAGCTACAAGTTGGGAATGAATCAGTTTGGTGACATGGTAAGTATAGAGATGTGTAATGCACAGTCCTAAGTAATGGTATGTAATAGATAGTGACTGCATATTGATTTTGTTTTTCAGACAACTGAGGAGTTCAGACAGCTGATGAATGGTTACATACACAAGAAGTCAGAAAGAAAATACAGAGGATCCCAGTTTCTTGAGCCCAACTTCCTGGAAGCACCACGATCAGTAGATTGGCGAGAGAAGGGATACGTGACTCCAGTTAAAGACCAGGTACTATCTGATGGTGGATTTCTGACTAGCTACAGGTCTAGTTTCCTGAATGTTACATGCACTTTCATAGAGGAAAAACACTGTACCTGTTTAATGGTGCCTAGCACAAGCTTACTGTACTAAACACCATTTTGTAACTATCTGGGTTTGTAACTTATCGTTTCACTTTATACTTCAGGGTCAATGTGGCTCTTGCTGGGCTTTCAGCACAACAGGAGCTCTTGAAGGGCAGCACTTCAGAAAAACCGGCAAACTTGTTTCACTGAGTGAACAGAATCTGGTGGACTGCTCTCGCCCTGAGGGGAATCAAGGTTGTAATGGTGGTCTCATGGACCAGGCTTTCCAATATGTGCAGGATAATGGGGGCATTGATTCAGAGGACTCCTACCCATACACTGCAAAGGTAAGTGGAATAGCTGAACTCGTATTGTGGGTGTCATGTCTTTTGTGCGGAAAAAGCTGTGTGTTGGGAAACTCATACCTAGAAAGGAGAATGCCTGTATAGGGATCAGTGCATCTGTAATTCCTATTTCATCTTAGCTAAGAGAACTAGCATGACTGCTAGCCCCAGTAGGAATAGTGTACTGCACTGGTCCTTGAGGTCAAAATCTTGTCAGACCAGTTAGAAAAACTGGAGCAAGTAATCTTATTCCTCCCCCTCGTTGTTGCCCGTCTGTCATGCCTTATCTTGGTTGCCACACCAAACCAAGAACCCAGCTCTTGTCAGCAGTGCTACTTAGTGGTAGGACGGCAATTCATCTTCCCATAACTGACCTATTACAGAGTTGCTTCCGACAGACCACCTAATTCTTGTGGCTAATCTTAATTGGATTTTTAACAACAGTTGCTGTTAATGCCTTGAGTTCTGTTTCTGGATTAAATGTGCAGAAATGGAGATAATTAACAGGCTTTTAAAATCCCTCTAACGATCTATCAAATCTTAAACAGATACAAGAGGATGAAAGAGTGGTATCACTTTGATACAATTGTGGTATCACTTGAGAGCCCATAGTTTGTGGTTTTCACCTCTTAAAGAGTTCTGCTCACTACGGAGGATCTTTTCCGTCAGCTTGTTTTGTGTTGTCTGCGTCAGCAATAGCAATACCATTTGTTGTGAACAGCATTGGATCTGGGTTCCCGTTCACTTGTGTCCCTGTAATCTCAATTTTTTCCTAACCTTGGCTGTTGTAGAGATCCCCGTTTGATTATAGGAAGTGTGTATTGCTGAGTACAAAAAGTAAGCAACTGAGCTGTAGTGTGTCTTCATTTAATTGGGGAAACAACTTTGTTACTAACATGTAATGCCGGTAAGCAAAGGATATGCTTGCTTGAATCTGTTTCAGGTTTGACTTCCAAACTAGGCCTCACCTCTCTCCTGCTGTTAATGTATGTGACAGCAGCAGTTCGGGCTTTGCTGGAGAAAAAAAAACCAAAACCAAAAATACCACCCCTAAATGTTGTATGTAAGGTCATGTAATATAAGTTCCTAATTTTGAAATCATTCTGTACAGCTTTTTAAGCGATGACATGTTAAAATTGTGGATTTTTAAGTGCTTGCTGAATGAGCAGTTCCTGGATTGCTTTGTAATTAATGAATACTTGGCTTTCTTCCATTGTCCATTAATGCATTCCGGGTTTCTTCCCTTCTTGTAAAGATATTTGTCCTGCCCACCAAAGAGGGCAGAGATCCAGCATGTGATGTCCCTCAGTGCCTCAGTAAAGTTGGCGGGGATGTTTTTGGGCCCCACTGTCATTTACTTTTTGTGTACCTTTGAGAAACTCAGAAGCAGTTCCTCTGTATTCCCTGTCTATTGTCCTTGCTAAGTGCTGCTGAGGCAATTGGATCCTCCTCAGTCCCTTGCTTTCAAAGCAGCTAAGTCACATAATGTGTGGTAGTTCTGTGCTCACCTTTGTGTTAAATGAAAACTGTGTAATAACTACAGCTTTCTCTACTTAGGATGATGAAGACTGTCGCTACAAGGCAGAATACAATGCTGCTAATGACACTGGCTTTGTTGACATCCCTCAAGGACACGAAAGAGCTCTCATGAAAGCAGTTGCAGCTGTGGGTCCAGTGTCTGTTGCTATTGATGCAGGCCATTCTTCATTTCAGTTCTATCAGTCAGGTGGGGATTTGTTAATTACATCCATTCAGAGACCTGGGGTTTTTTTAATTACTCAGTAGTCATTGTCCTATAGTTAAATAGACAGAAAAAACCCAGGTATGATAAATTTTAATTCTAGGTCAGGTTTTCCACATATATTTCTCTTGCATGTGTCATTATAAAATTCATTACATTTGCCATGATAAAATTCACTACAATTCCTTTCTCTAACTTTCAAGAAGCTGTCCAACATTTAAGTTGAAATACACAGAGCTTCTTGTGAGGATAAGGGTTTTCACAGATGATTTTGCTCATTAGTGAACTTACACCTTTGCAGGTATCTACTATGAACCAGACTGCAGCAGCGAAGACTTGGACCACGGTGTTCTAGTTGTAGGCTATGGCTTTGAGGGGGAAGATGTAGATGGGAAGAAATACTGGATTGTTAAGAACAGGTAAGATCTGTTTCATGTATCCAGGGAAGAATAGAAGGTAGTTCGTCACTTGTAATGGGGGAGGTAGAAAGACAACAGTAATTAAAATCTGTGTGGGAAATCTGGAGATTGTTTTCAGATTGTATGGTAACACAAAAGTTAAAATCAAACTTGTGCTGCTGGCAGCCTAATAAAGTAAGTCCAAAGCAGCCATCTTATTCTGCTTGCTCAATTAATTTAAGGGAGCTCAGTGCTTGAAACAGCCTGAACCTAGTAAACAACAAAGTAGTGGAGGAGAGGGGGAGCAGGCTTGTGGAGGTGTAATGGATTTTTTTGGAAGCAGAAGGCTGCACAATTCTGTGAAATAGAACTTGAACTTTGAAGATGGAGTTACCTCCTAGGTTGGAGGGAAAACAAATTAATGCCGAAGGGCACATCACATGAGCTTGTCTCATGTTCTCAGCAATTCTGGAGCACCACCCTCAAAAGCTGTTTGCAGTCTTTGACTTCCCTTAAATTGCCTAGGGGCAGTGTCTGAGCTTCAGGCACCTGTAGTCAAGGTTTGCATATCAATGTGACTACCTCGTGAGAGAATGGCTGCATTACTCAGTCCTGTGAGCTTGGGATGCCTCCTGGAACGCTTTTAATTGCTGGAAAACACTTAAGTTTTTAGCTGCAGCTGTCTTGGATTTTCTCCACAAGTATGGAAGGCAGCAATTCTCAGTTTTAAACACTTAAGAGGGTAGGACAGTAAATAAGTAACTTCTGAATATGTAAACAAACCCTTTGCTTTTGTTTTCAGCTGGGGTGAGAAGTGGGGTGACAAAGGATATATCTACATGGCCAAGGACAGGAAGAACCACTGTGGAATAGCAACAGCTGCTAGCTATCCACTCGTATAATTTGAAGACTGAACATTTCAGTACAAGAGGGGATTTAAACTGAATGACCAAACCCATGTTCGCATGTGGTAGCCTTGTGTCTTTCAAAACTCAACTTGATTTTTAAAACTCTTGAAGTATATTTTACATGTTGGTGACATGCCACTTGTTTAAATTAATGTAAATGTTGGTATGTAAACAGCTTGTAATATTGCTGGCTTTGGACTGCTTAATCCAATAGATTCTTTGTATTTTAGCTTTTTTTTTGAAATTGCAATGTGTCCAAAGGTTTACTTTTTAAATAAATACTTAAATTCCACTATATACAGATGACTTGACATTTTGGTCTTTTTTTCTACTTGGGACTTTTGTCAAGGAGGCATCCTAAGTCATACTCTTAGGCGGAGTCAATCAGTGTGTGCTATCGATCACTAAAATGCAACCCTATCTGGGCATGCTAATAGCTGTTAAAAAAGGAGCATAGAATTAATGATACAGGTTTATTTAAAATGGAAGTGGAAAAATATCTCTGGTTGCTTGTGTCTCATAACAAAGATCTTCAGTCTTGTCATCTTCTGTATGCAGCATCTGTTCTTCACTTAGCTTTTAACTCTGTTAGTATTTATTAACACTCAAAATACCACACTTGTGTAGTTTGTGCAATTATGTCCTGTTGAGCATTATAGCAGGAACACCCAAAGTGTACCTGGACTGTTAAGAGGGTTTGTTTCTGGAGGTATGTAGGACACTTAGTTATGTCTTCCTCCTGTACCAGCTTCAGCTGGAGAAGGAAGTGAGATAAGGGAGAAATTATTTCCCTATGGAAAGTGGTGTTGGGCTGCTTTGTTACCTGTATACTTGCTGGCTGGCTTAACTGAGGTGATTTTCACAGTGCCCTACATGTCCTTCTCTCTCTGCAGGTATCACTTCTGAAACATGAGTATTATCTGTCTACTGTTCAGATGTGTTTCAGGTACCAGTAGTTCCTGCAGAGGATAGTAAATATTAAAAACAGCAGGGGGAGAAGGCTTGGCTTGGCTTTTGTGTTGACATCAAATCTTGCTCTTGGGCTGTACAGGAAGAAGGTGTAGTTCCAAAGCATGCTAGTACAAGTTTTGAGTTCATGGACCCATAGGTTTTTGTGCACAGTATCTTTACAGAAGCTGATAGCCATGCATACAAAGGAGCACTTAGAACCAGAACTAGATGATTTATTTCCTTACTGTTGATAATTCAAGTCTTCAGCTTTTATTTAATAAACTCTTCTAAAGAGAAAAACAAGGTGAGTTATCCATAATAATAATTGTGAGTTGTTCGTGTGCTGCTTGTAGATGAATTCTGTCAACCTGAGTTTCCTGACAAGTTTGGTTTGTTACTTTTTTTAAATGAAGAGCCTCACTCAGCCCAGTGGCTATTTAATGAGCCAGAGAGCAGAAATACTGGTTAGAATTTGGCTGTTAAGTTGACTTGCTCAGCTAGTTATAGAGAGCATCCACACTGCTTTGGGAAGCTGTGGAGTAAAAATTATGGAGCCTACCAGGTGGTCCTCTAAAGGCTGATATTCAGAAGGAAATGGTAATAGTCTGTACATTTAAAATGAGAGCCAGGAGCAAAATGCTGCTGTATAAGCTCCTTATGCAGAAGATGATTTTCATTCTTGCTGCTGGAATTGGGAATAGACTGACACTTGTCTCAACACTTCTTAATCCTGGAAGCTGATGTTACTGTGAGCCCGGTAGTGCTTCATGCTTTGGTTTTTCTTTATTGGTTAAAATAAGAGTGAGGCTATTACAAAGCCTGCTGGTACTTGAACTGCTAAAAAAATGGGCAGTAGGAAAAGGCTTGGTTGCAAAATTCACGGTTAAAAAATATTGCTGGGAAACAAGGTGTTTCTCATGAGTAGATGGGAAATGAAATTACTTTCCAAAGCATCTGCACGTGAATGGGCATGTAGCTCACAAAAGAGGTATTGGCCTTTGACTCTTAATAAAAATAGGTGATAATGCAGCTATTTGTGTGGATTAAAACTTGCTGACTCTTCTGGCTGAACATCCTCCTCAGAGTGGAATAACAAAGGGCAGACAGGGTAAGTCAGGTCATATAGATAACTCCTTGTTTACACCATCTGAAGTAACAGCTTTGCCCAGAATTCCCTTACATGACCCTATAAGACTAAAAGTTTTGTATGAATTGCAGTTTGTGTAAATTTTTTCTTAGGAATATAAACAACACGTTTCAAGAAAAATATTAAATCTGGGTTTGTGATTCTGTTGTAGTGGCCCTGTCTTCTGCAAAGCTCTTTTATTTACTTCAGAAATACTATAGTAAAGTAGCAAATGATTCCATAGCAGTGTATGTGCTGTGGGGGAATGTGTTGTCTCTGTTCAGAGGTCTTCCTTTATGAAGATATACAGCACATGGATGTTATGTGTGGTCGTGGAAAACTCCAGAGCTGTTCTGAGAAAGCAATGGTAGATAAAGCTCTTAATTACTGTTCCAGTGATTTCTCTCCAAAGCTTCCTTTGGTTATATATTCTTAATGACAGCTGAAGCTGCATTTATTAAAAGGTGTGTTACCTTAAAATAAACTAGTGCACATGTATTATCAGTAATAAATCCCATCTATTCTGCCTGATTCAGGCCCTGTTTAAATTGCAGCTACTGTAGTTGATGGGATCTTACATGTATCTTAAGTGCATGAGCTGGGCAGTACCTTGCATGCTAGATGGCAGTTCTGTACCGTGAAAAACCTTTGTGGTCCTGGTTTACTAGCATCTTAATTGTGAAAGTGCACTTTTTTATTGGAATTTGGGAAGAAAAAATGTTTTGCATTTGGTTTTCATGTGCTGATGCTTCTAAGACTGTTCTAAAGCAGTTTCTCTGCTCTTCTTGTTGAATATATTCATCATTCACTGCACCTGAGTTTTTAAAGATTTATTCTTGGGGTAAGGAAAGTAATGAAATTATTTCGCTTGCACATTAAGTTCTTACTCTTTAGAGTCTGGTGAGAAATGAACTGTCATGTGGGAAACTATTTTCCCTTAAGAGCACTCAATTTCTCATACTAGCTTATACTGTGCTGAGGTTTTTTGTAATGTGATTGGGTATTAGTCTTTGCTAATGTTAAATCAATTTCCAAGCATTAACAGTGGAACACATAATTTTATTATTCTGCTACACCTGCCATGCACTAACGTAATTTTCAAAAGGCTTTGAAGAACCATGGTAACAAAATATTTGTCATTTCATGGTGTGAAAAACTTACAGGAAAGGCAAATGTGATTAATTGTATCAGTGAAGGTTTCTGTAATGAAGGATTAACTGTTGATCTGCATAACAGCACTCAGAAGACATAGATCTGAGACAAGCAGAGGAAAATGGGAATATCTACTTCAAAAAACCTAAAGGTGAGCTTGTGAATATGTTATGTAGTATTTGCTCCTAATTCTCCATGATAAAATAACAAATCCTGACATATATTTCTTAAGCTTAATGCCAGCTAATCAGTTTTTACACATTAGAGATTGACAGCAATTTCTGGCTATTAACCAAGGAACTGAGCATACTCTGAAGCCTGTCAATGTTAACCTGATATTTCTGCTTTCTAGCCCTCATTGGACTTTACCAAGATGTAAAACAGATTGAGCACCAATTTTTATTTCTTGTCCTTCCAATACTCTTCAGTCTTTTTGTTGGGAAGTCATAGCACGAAATGCTGCCTCAACTAATATACTGTTTCAAATAAGTAATTGTTTAAATCAGTAATGGGGGTGTTACTATCTTATTTGCTAATCTCAGTTTTATTGAATCACAAGTGAAATTTTGGGTGAGTGCAGGGTGACCTAAAGCATTTGGAAGAAAGGCTAAAATCATGAAGTTTCATTCACAGTTCACAAACCTGAACCTAGGGAATACTCAGTAATACTCTTTTGAAAACAGGGAGCCCAATCAGGAGCTTCATTTGGGGTAGCAGAAGGGTTGTCCACGGGGTAGAGACCTGATCCATGGATTGATTACTTTAGAAATATTAGGAGTCTCAGAAGATGCCATCTTCATTTATGTTCACAAGTAAACTTGACTGTTTTAGGGTTTTTTTCAAGATCAGTTGCACAAAGATTTATTGTCCAATCATCTTAAAATACAATTTCTGCAGCACTTTTTGTTTCCATCCTGACTGTTTACTGCGGAAGAGCTACTGCCAACTTCTGTGTGCAGAGGAGCAAAGAAATCATGGTGATGGCCATTTGTAAAATACTGGATTCTTTTTTACAATGTTTCTTCCTTGTTTTGTTCACTGACAGTTTTCACCACCTCTAGGAGATCCAAAACCCACTTCTAAGTGAAACCTGTTAGATTTTCCCAATAAAGTGATGCTTGAAAACACACTGTAGAAGTAACACTGTGTGTTGTCAGGTGTGGTGCTGCAGAGCTGATACCTTCTGCAGTCCTGGCAAGAAGTGGTCAGAGAGTCACAGCAGAGTCAAGAGAGTTAAGGGTTGCTTTGTGAGGTCCTCTAGGGAGAGATTGTTGTTGGTCTGAGAGCTCAGCAAGGAATGGATGATTTTCCAGCCTTCTAAGTGTTGTTTGTATGCTTAGTGACGCTGGACATTCATCTGGAATAAGCTTTGTGTTTCAAAGTTCTTTGTCTGTACTATTGTATATTCTCCCAGAGTAAGAATGGTTTAGATGTGCTCCCCTGAGGTGCCGCTGAGGGCCCTCTGAAGCTATTACAGCTATTACTTTCTGCCTCTATTAGGAAAAATTGCAGTCTCAGGAACTACCGTGGAAATATTCTAAGGCCTATTGAGTAAGATTTTTTTATTATTATTACTAGTAAAAGCTTCTTGCACAGCACACATGCCATGACATAGATCTCTTTATAATAAATGCTGGGCTACTAGACATTCATGGTGTCTGAGAAGTTGATGCTGAAATGGGATGTTGAGAATGCCTTGAGGCTGTAGCATGTCTTGAAACACACCTGATTTTGCTTAAAACCAAAGGTCAAATGCGGTGGCTTTGGAGCTGCCAAGTCAGGTGTTTTTTACCCACAAAGGAAGTATACTTCTAAGCACACCTCTGTAATACATCAGCTCATGCTACTGCTAACAAGGCATAAAAACACCCCTAGACAAGGCTGCCCACAAAATTCTTTAACCAGTTCAATGCTCTGTGTGTGTGTGCCCATTTTTGCTAGATATAGCAGAAACAAAAAGCAGAACAAAAAAAACCCCAAAAAAGCAAAACAAAAAAATCACAAACAAAAACAAACAAAGAAAAACCCCCACATCGTAGCGTAATCCTTTACCATAACAGTACAGCAATGCCAGAATTGTGAATGCAAGTTCTTCTCCATAGTTATCTTAACATTCCTTCTGTTCAGCATGTTTAGCAGTACTGCTTTCCTCATTCAAGCATAAAGCATAAACTGACAGCAGGGTTTTTTTGGAACAAGAAATATATACTGCAAAATTCAGCTGTGTTGTAAAATTGCATGGGCTTTTGGAGATTTATAATAATACTCCCTCACAGTTAAAAGAAACATCTCTCTATTTGTATAGGAATTCCAATGCCTTGTGCAAAGGTTAGGAATAAATCCTGCTGCCTTTTTGCTATTTGTTGCTTGCTAGTCACAGGAAGAATTGGAAAGGACCCGTGTTTTCTGATTTTGTGCTGTAATGAGCATTTCTGTCGCCTCTCTCTCACAATGTAATAGAGCATTCCAAGAAGCAAACCTTGTGTGCACAGGATGTGATGGATGCCCATCAGAAATACGTTTGAAGTGGTCTTTCTGTAGCGGTATTTCCAGATGTTTCAATGAACTTTATAGCCTCTTTTTGTTAGTAATTCTGCAAACTAAGAGCAAAAGAAACTTCCCCCACGCTGAATTTTTAATCTAAACTGACAGCTGAAAACTGAGAGAGGAAGAAGGCCAAAAACAGTGAGGCCACCTGCCAGAGGGCAGGGAACTGATTAGCAGCTGTGAGTGTGCATTTGCAAGGCTAGGCCTCCCCTTTGGCTTTGCTTTCTCCCAGCATATCTTCAAAAGAGCTAAAAGTAAACATCCCCTTTCGTGTTCTTCTACTGAGTTTAAATTTCAGATCTACGTTGGTCTGCATGGCCCTTTCCACTTCTCCCTGCTTTTGTTTGAGCAATCTCCTTTATCTGTGCTGGAATAATAAATCATGGTGTGTTTTTAAAAGAGGGAAAAAATTGTCCAGGCTGGAACAAAACAGGAAATCCGGTGATCGAAATGGCAAGACAGGTAGTGTGTCATCTGGTACGGTGTCTCAGAGCTGTGCTCTCAGGGCACACGGTGACAAGGCTGGTGCTGCAGCAGCTGGGTGTGGAGAGGAGCTGGCCTCTTTTTTGCCCCCGAGCATGTGCCGACGGTGCCACTGGAGCATCTGCTGAATTGATGAGACATCGTGACCGGCTGGGACTAGGCTGGCCGTGCACATTCAGCCTGAGCACAGCTGACCCAATAATTGAGTGGGCACATTATCACCTTCAGAGGTGTCCCTTCGAAAGTGATAAAATATTCACCGGGTGATCTGCTCAGCAGCTGACAACAATTCTTAGGCCAAACTCGTTTATCAGCCTGAGAGTACTTGGCTGTCTTGGCCAACACCCTCTGCAAGCTGGCTCACCAAACTGCCTTCGCTGAGTGCAATGGTCAGAGCTACAAAAACTGCTACCAGAAAACAGGTTGCTGGGCTCCTGATGAACAGATGCCAAACCATGATGCAAATCATTGCATTGGATGAAAGCAACCTCCTCAGGGCAGCTTGCAGTGGAAAATCCTATGTCTATGAAGTATTAAAATCAGTTCACTTTAATCGGATCACATGCTTGGTTTGAGGTTTTTGGTGTTGTGTTTTCTGAAACCACAGCTGTATTTGCAGAAAGCTAGGAACAAAAACCAAAGCTGTTTTGGTAGCGATACATGGGGTTTATGAACACTGTCCATGATGACACGAGGCTTGAATGGTAGGGAATGCCTCATCAAAACTTAGGTGTTCTGTACCTGTAAGTAACTGAGTGCAGATCCTCTATCCCAGTGTTCATTTACTCTCTGCTATTCCCGCTTTTGGGCCCTGAATATCTCTGGAAAATAGATAGTTTTCCCTTTGCTGTCTTACTGAAATTAGTGACTTTTTCATCTTTCCTCTTATTAAACCTCCTCTTCCACAGGCACCAACCTCGCTTTTCTCACAATGAGTCTATGTGGTATAATCCACATAAGCTAAAAGTTCTTTCTTATTCTCTGTCTCTAATTAGCTGGCATTTTATAAGTGAAGAAAACTTTTGCCTGACTTTTCCAGAAATATGAGGCTTTATTGAAAAACCAGCAAAACTGCCCATCTGTATGTTTTGTTGAAAACAGAACGAAGTATCAGCTTCTGATACAAATGCTAAGAAACACATTTCATCCTACATTTCAAAGAGCATCCGCATTTCTGCTGCCTTGCTTTCTCAGGGATGGGTGAGGTCCTGCTGCAGAGTGTCTGGGATCAGCTCCTTAGAGCTGGCAAGGCAGCAGCACAGGCAGCCAGGATGCCACGGGACTGGTGGGAAGGCTGCCAGCCCCAACCTGTTCTCTGATCTCCCATCTTGTGATTGCAGTCACAAGGCCACCTCTCTGCAGCTGGCTGCTCAGGCTGCTCAGTTTCCAGTCTAAGTTATTTGTGAACAACTGCTCATGTACTAGAGACTGGTGGAGCTGCTGTGTTTTCTGTGTTTAGGTAGTTTGCCTTTATTTTACTTCTGAAATAGGTGCAGATGTTCCCAATAATAAAAAAAAATTATATTTGGCAACAAGTTTGACAACCAGTGCTTTAACAACAGTCATATCTATATATATATATACACTATACAAATAGTTTCTGCATCTTTCTCCAAAAGTATGAGGAAGTCAAATGGGCAGTGATTTATTCATATATAATTTATGTCTAGAAGGTATTGAATACTGATACAAAGACACATATGTGAACTGGTGTTTTGTTCACATATGTCTGTTCCTTCCTGTACTTGGTATTTCCATGTATTTTCAATTTTATATCATATTGATGAGTATCTGAGGAATAATATCAGGCATTACTGACTTCTGCATCTGGAACCAGTCACAGCGCCTTCATCATGAACACTGCCTGCTTCTCTCAGCAGCCTTGATGGCAGCTTGTGGTGTGTCCCCTTCCACACCACTCCAACCACTAAATAGTGTCTGATTCTTAAAAAAAAATTAAAAAAAAAAATCTGTGTCTTACTTTCTCAGCAGCCCTCAGATACCTTGCAAAACCATGATGGGAGGCCATGGGAGGAAGTTGCGGCCCAGTGTTGCAAGGGCTTCACAGGTGGTGTGTCCCCTCACCCCACAGTTAGTGCAAGACAGCTCTGCAGAAATGGTCTGAACTAGTGTCACACTGCAGAGGGAAACTTTAAAGCTCACCCTGAGCCTTTAAGAAGGACTTTGTGGAGTGGTGTGGTTGCCGGGTTGTGCTATAAGTAGCAGAATACATACAGGTACTTAGGTAGTTGAGGTAGATCAAAGCAGGACTCCAGCAAAGAATATCCACTGTTCACACTGAATAAAGTAACTTGCTTTCTTAATCTGTGTTTGGGGTTTGTATGGGTTGTTTGTACAGAGCAGATATGAATCTCTTTGTAAGAACCAGCCACCCAGCTGCCCACAAACTAGGAGCATTGTCATTTAAGCATCAGCAGCCATCTGAGTAGCCTTTGTTAGAGCAGTGTCCCAGCACTTGCTTTTGGTGAAAACCAAAGAAAAAAATCAAAATATGGGGAAAATAGCAGCTGGGGTTAGATCCAGGCTTTGCTGTGAAACTATGCTTAAATGAAGGCATGTTGGGTACTGTAAGGCTGACAGTAAGCAGGGCACTCAATGACTGACACACTGCAGTGTGCAGGTGCATATATCCTGCCAGCAGGAACACAGATCTTAACCACTCGACTGGGTACACCCACTGCAAAACAAACTTGCAGCATGTCCCTAAGAGGTGGTTTTTAGAGGCTCTGTGGTTACCCTGAGGAGTGCCACACCTATATTCTTGCCTCCTCATCTCTCCTGGCCCCTTAGGAACAGGACCTAGTTACCACTCTTCCTTCTGATGTAAAACTAATATTGTTAGCTGACTTGGTCTGGGCTCAAATTACGCTTGGTTTTAGGTTTCCAACTTTAAAAATGCAATGGAGTTACTCAATAGTGACATCACCACCTATTTGTGTTCCTGTATAGAGACTCTGAGAGAGACTGTATATGTATTTATGTCTAAAAAATCATTATAAATATATGTGTATATACTCCATGCTGCACATTTGTTTTACAAGAAAACTGATTTATTAGTTTCTATAATCAAGGTGTGCAATTGCATCATGAAGTAAAAAGATTTTATTATTACCTAAACTGGCTTTTTTTTTCCCGCTTCCTCTTCAGTCTCCAGGACTGAAGTATTGTTTGTGTTGTACTGTTGATAGTAGAGCTTTGGGAAGCATGTGATGAGGAACAGAATAAACAAGTTCATGCTGTACTTCCTGATTCTGGGTAGTTGTCACAGCTTCAAAAAGTGCCAGATAAACACCTGCAGAAAGAGTGCTTTGATACCTGAAGCAACACTGAAATCATATCCTCACCTCTGGGATAGCAATAACTAAGGGTAAATACTCATCCTAAATAATTTTCTGTCTGGTTTTGTTCAGCCTGCTTCTTCTTTAGGAATAGTAAAATATATTTTTAAGTTAAAAAATAACTGTTGGATTTTCTTAGTAGTAGTATTTTTAACTCCTCTCTGTGTCCTAATGTAATTCACAGAGTGTTCTTGACAAAGTTTTGTACCAGCACACTGGGGGGTGTGGATCAGGGGTGAAAATGAGAATAGGGTACAGGAGTTGTTTACATCAAGGAGGTTGCCTAAAAGAACATTCATATAATGAGACAGGAGAGCTATAAAGAGGGTTAGACAGGAGGATCTAATACTTAAAGTGACCTAAAGCCCAGTTTTCACATCTTTATCACTTAATGTAATCACATATTTCTTTTAATTGCAAATTTTTGCTCTCATTGGCCAATGACTGCTAGTTTCACAGTGGATTTCTGATCTCCTTAGGCAGTGTCAAGTCTAAGATCTAGCACCAGAGCACCTACAGAATGGATGGCTATAGAAAACTGGAAGTATCAGACTCACAGAATCATTAGGATTGGAAGGGACCTCTGGAGATAATCCAGTCCAATCCACCTTCCAAGGCAAGTTACATAGGAACCTGTTCAAATGGGTTTTGAATGTCTTCACAGAGGAAGACTCCTGGGCAGCGTGTTCCAGTGCTCTGTCATCCTCAATGTAAAGAAATTCTTCCTCCTGTAACGGTGCAGCTTCTTGTGTTTTAGTTTATAATCATTGGTCCTCATCCTGTCACTGGGCACCAATGAAAATTCTGGCACCATCCTCTTTGGCACTCACTTTTAAGCTATTTCTATGTGTTAATGAGAGCCCCTCTCAGTCTTCTCTTCTCCAGACTA
>VWYI01005717.1:8517-49921 GCA_013399455.1 Anthoscopus minutus
GCCGCCCCGCGCCCCGCGCCCCGCTGTGGACACGGGGCCAGCCGAGGAGGGGGGACACCGCCGGGGCATGGCCATGGCGGCAGCGGGCGACGAGGAGGAGGAGGCGACGGCGGCGGCCAACCCGGGTGCCATGCACCACCAGCGGGTGCTGATCAACATCTCGGGGCTGCGCTTCGAGACGCAGCTGGGCACCCTCAACCAGTTCCCCGACACGCTGCTGGGCGACCCTGACAAGCGCATTCGCTACTTCGATCCGCTCCGCAACGAGTACTTCTTCGACCGCAACCGGCCCAGCTTCGACGGCATCCTCTACTTCTACCAGTCCGGAGGCAAGCTCCGCCGGCCCGTCAATGTCTCCATCGACGTCTTCGCCGACGAGATCCGCTTCTACCAGCTGGGTGAGGAGGCCATGGAGCGCTTCCGGGAGGACGAGGGCTTCATCAAAGAGGAGGAGAAGCCCCTGCCCCGCAATGAGTTCCAGCGTCAGGTCTGGCTCATCTTTGAGTACCCCGAGAGCTCCAGCTCAGCCCGGGCCATCGCCATCGTCTCCGTGCTGGTCATCCTCATCTCCATCATCACCTTCTGCCTGGAGACCCTGCCCGAGTTCAGGGACGAGAGAGAGATGCCTGTGCCCTTGCCTCCACAAGGTGGAGGTTTGAATGGCACACCCGGGGACTCCCCACCCATGCAGCCACCCAGTAGCCTGGCTGACCCCTTCTTCATCATCGAGACCACCTGTGTGATCTGGTTCACCTTCGAGCTCCTTGTGCGCTTCTTTGCCTGCCCCAGCAAGCCCGAGTTCTCCCGCAACATCATGAACATCATCGACATCGTGGCCATCATCCCCTACTTCATCACTCTGGGCACTGAGCTGGCCCATGAGCAGCAGCAGCCTGGGGCTGGCAGTAGCAATGGGGGTGGGGGCCAGCAGCAAGCCATGTCCCTGGCCATCCTCAGAGTCATCCGCCTGGTCAGAGTCTTCAGGATCTTCAAGCTCTCCAGGCACTCCAAGGGGCTGCAGATCTTGGGACAGACTTTGAAAGCCAGCATGAGGGAGCTGGGCCTCCTCATCTTCTTTCTCTTCATTGGGGTGATCCTCTTCTCCAGCGCTGTCTACTTTGCTGAGGCTGATGACCCCGAGTCTCATTTCTCCAGCATCCCTGATGCATTCTGGTGGGCAGTGGTAACCATGACTACTGTGGGCTATGGGGACATGAGACCTGTCACTGTTGGGGGCAAGATTGTGGGCTCCTTGTGTGCCATTGCGGGTGTGCTCACCATTGCCCTGCCTGTCCCTGTCATCGTGTCCAACTTCAACTACTTCTACCACCGAGAGACTGACCACGAAGAGCAGGCTATCCTCAAAGATGAACACAGTAGTGCTCAGGACAGCACTGCGGGGGGGGAAGTGAAGAGAGAACCCAGTAAAAACTCTCTGAACAAATCTGTTGTGCACTTGGAAAACAGTGAGGAGTTCAACAGTGGCACCAGCTCCTTAGAGAAAGCCAATATCAAAGCGAAAAGTAATGTAGATCTCAGAAAATCCCTCTATGCTCTCTGTCTGGACACCAATAGGGAAACAGACCTGTGAGGAGAGGAGACAGTTTGGGTTCAGAGGGGCATTAGGATTTTCTGGTGTCAGAAACTTGCTACTATAATTATTCTTTTAGTACCAATTAATTTTTTAAGCAGACTGTATTTTATAAATTGATCACTCTCCTGAGTAGTCCTCCAGGAATACATGTTTTTATGTTCTTTTTCCATGACACAAAGGGTCACCTATTTTTAAAATAGACTAAGAATAAGCTACGCTCCATGATGCAGGAGCTTGTAAATCATGACAGTGAAAAATCTAATTTGTAGAAACTTATTTTAGCAAATGTAATTGGTTTTAAATGGGTCATTTGTAACCAATTCAGTTGCTCTGAGTTTAGTGTAAAGAACTGGGGGGATGTGTGTGTGGAGAATGAATGGATTGGGGATGGGAGTGGGGAGGTTGAGGGGTTTTGTACTGTAGTTTCAAATTGAAATTATTCAGATATGTTTTGTGTCTGTATGACTGTATTTATGATTGAAAGGAGATTTCTTATTCTTGTGAAATATGATATCATTAAAGCACTAGGAACATTAGCAGACCAGCACTTTCTGAATTTTCCACTAGTGATCAGTACAGATCTGATTATGTTGTATGTGAAGTGAATTTGGTGCTTTGAGCCCTAGACCAGAAATCTTCTGTTGTCATTGATATGTTAGTTTCTTGTGAGCCTTAAATTATTAAATATTGTAGATATACTTCTTTATAAATATTTTTTTTAGTTACCTTCTTCTTTCAGAATTTCTAAGTAATTCAGTTATGTGCTTACAGGCACCACATGAAAAAGTATGTGCAGGTTTGCTGGGGTTTTTTTTTGTGATTTTACAGTTTTATACCTTTGTTATATTTTTGAAAGGAAAAAAGTACGCTGTCTGCTGTTACTGGTTTTAATCCAGTGCACAACAGATCGAAAGTGATCTGAACAGATTTTCAAGTGCACAACAGATCAAAAACATGAGGGAGTGGATAGGCACAATGAGGAAGTAGAATATTGAGTGCTATATCTGTAAAACTCTTTTCCTTGTACACTCGATTCCTTGAGTGTGTGTGTGTCAATCACCTTCATGTATGCACACACTATTTGTGTACACAGTTCTTTGGTTTTCATTATCTTAGACCGGGAGTGGATGGCACTTCAGGAGTCGAGCATGGCGTGCCATGCTGCTTAAATAACCATCGTGTGGCTTTTCTCTTGGACACAGGTGGAAAGCACCATATTTGCATCAAATGGTTTATTTCCAAACAAAACCTTCTCAGCACTGTGGATTTTACAGATGTTGTTGACAGACAAGTGACACTTTACCGTCATCAAGATCACAGCTTACTCTGAAGACCAAACACAAAGTTGCTCCTTTAGCTCAGAGAGCTTTCTTACCATTTTTCTTGCAAAGGACGTGTCTATTTTCCCCTCCAGCTTCTGTTTTATTGCTGAAGGATGTTCTATGCCTTTCCCACATCCTGTGGCACGGCAAGAGTGGCAGAGAAGAGAAGGCTTGATTGTCAACATTGCTCAAGGTTTGTTTCTAATGAATTTTATAATATAAATAAGTGCTCAGTTGGGATTATAATTTATTCAAGTACCTCATCTATGTCCTGAGATAAATTGAGATCAGCTTCGCAGAGCAGTGCTCTGACATTCTCTCCCCCAGAAACAAATGCTGCTTTCCTGTGCCTGATAATGATATGCCCAAATGCGTGCTGTTTTTTTCTTTCCTAGTCAGTAAAATAAGTGCCAAGCAAGTTATGCTTTTCATGAACAGAGTGTTCATCCCAAAACTCAGGTCTGAGGGGAAGGAATTTGAATCTCATAATAGAGAGCAGCATCTTTCATATTAATTTTAGAATTTTAGATGTTGGTTTCTAGGTTGGTTTGCTTGTTTATGTAGATGGGGAATAAGGCTGTAATGTGCTGAGGAGCTGTGTGAAACAAGACTGACAGGCAAAGTGCCCAGCGCAGCGCAGCTGCACACCAGACTCAGGGAGATCTCCAGTTTAGGAGGGTGGCAGTTGTTGCTCTGGGAGAAGTGCAGAACCAGCTCTTTGGTGAGGCTGCATCTCAGATGAAACAAAGAAGTGGTGTAACTCCACTGCACATGCTGAGATCCACATTTTTGATGGACTTAGAGTAAGGCTTTTGCCCAGACAAATGTTTTGATTTGCCCTTGGTGATCACATCCATCTGACTCGCCCGAATAAGCACCAAACAACTGCAGTGAGTCTTTCAGGATAAAGTTCTGGGCTGGTCTTTCACAAACTACTACCCCCATCTTCCTGACCACCAGAGTTTGGTATTCCAGCTGTGTTGTGTTGGATTGGGCTGTTGGCTCCTCAGAGCAGGGGCCCTATGTCCACACAGACACTTGCTTGGAATCCTGTGTAAGGATTTTAGGATCGGGATTATATCTCTGTAGTATTTGCAACAAGCTGATGTAGGTGAAAGCAAATCAGGGCTGTGGGATGTGGGTCAAGCTGATATTGGTGACACAAAGGGAAGGCCTGGTCTTCCTCCCTCCTTTTTTCCTTTTCTTCTTCTACACCAATGTGTCCTTCTGTTGCTTTCACTGAACTGGTTCTCTCCTTGTGGAAGTACAAGTTCAAGTGCTGCCTTCTCTTCCTGGATCTGCCTGAGCTCACTCATTTGTCAGGAAATTAAATTTAGCCTTCTGTTTGAATATGCTGTATTTTTCCATAACAAAACAACAGAACTTCCCATTAGAAAGAAAACAAATAATTCTCAAAGTATGGTTAAAAATATTTGCTTTGCTCTAAACAGTTGTTAAGCACCGTCAGGCAAATTTGGTTTTGACACCTTTACAAATAAATACATAATTTCCATTGGCTTATAGGAATTGCTTTCTAATGAGAGATACTGCTGCCAAACACTGAGTAATGTGACCAGGAATATGGTCAGAGCCCATTTCAACAAAGCATTTAGCATGTTTTAGATGCACTTCTCTTTATGATTTGAGGTTTGAGATCATGAGCTGGACTCGGATGTTCCTTGTGGGTCCCTTCCAGCTCAGGATATTTATTCTTTGATTCTCTGATGGTTATTTAAACATGACTTGTAAACCAGGCTGAAACCTTGGAGCCATTGGTTCCCCTTGGATTGTGGAGCAAGTATGTGGGTTTGTGGTACAGGTAAACGTGCCAGTGCAAATTTATGCTACAAAAGAGCATGGAAGTAAGAGAGAACTGAATCTCTCCAAGAAGGCTCCTGGAAATGTGCGACAGGAAGAGAGTTTTCTCTTCCAGGCCCATCACAAGAAGGAAATACATCCTAAGCACCATTGATTTTATGTTAGCTGACCTGGAATGAACAGCAGGCTGAATCAGACCTCTTTGCCATATGAAAAGCATCAAGATACCAGAGCTTAATGAATAGCAAATCATTGCAGAGGTAAAAAACCCCAAACAACAAACCAACACTTTCTTGTAAACTCTTTTGGCTAGGAGCTGCAACACAGAAGCTCCTGCATCCCACACATGCCATAGTTATTAATGGCTTGTCCTCTCATGTGGGACACTGTGCACTAAAATGCATTCTTGGGGGTGCTGAAGTGAACGCTTATTTGGGTCACAAGTAATGTAAATTTAGTTTGCTTAGCCTGGCCCCAAGGGGAGTCCATATCTCCCTTTTACTTTTCCATCATCCAAAAAAACTATAAAACAGTAACAAGCAGTTATATAACAGCATTCATCTCCCGGAGCTCTATGAACAGTTGCACCATGCTCTGTGTAGAGGCAGGGTAAAGAAAAGGTGGAGAGAGTTCTAAGAGGGCACAAATAGGAGTGGGCTTGGCTGGTCTGGGAGGTCTAAAATGTGGATCTCAGGGAAGAGAGAGATTCCCCCTGTGGTCTCTTGTATGGCTCTGGGTGTTTCTGCAGGCAAGGACTCTCTGCCAGCAGCTGTGCACCATGACCCATCTGGTGTGGGGTCACTGGACACAAAGGGGACTTAACACTGCTCTGGGAGGCACGAACAAATCCTTCTTTGGTGTGCTCTTTTCACTTGGGCTCTGTTAGAAGAACATGGCACTGCTTCTGGCTGTTCCCTGGCTTCTCCAGCTGTAGACACTGCTGGTCTGGTGGAGGTGATGCTGGCGGGGCTCTTGAGCTGCAGTACACTGGGCCATTCTCCAGGCACTGCCCTTCACCTCCTTTTAGGGATCAAAGCACATGTCAGAGCACTCTCACTGGGAGATACATGTGTGCACAAAAAGTCTGGCTCTTCTGAAACCTGTCACAGAATCACTGAGGTTGGAAAATACCTCAAAGGTCAGTAAGCCCAACCTGTGACTGATCACCACTTTGTCAACTGAACCAGAGCACTGAATGCCATGTCCAGTTGCTTCTTGAGCACCTTTGAGGATGGTGACTCCACCACCTCCCTGGGCAGCTCATTCCAGTGCCCAACAACCTTTGCTTTGAAGAAATTCTTCTTCCTGATCAGTGTCAGTGAAGCTGGTGCTGAGGTCAAATGAGGAGAATGTTTAGTGAGATGTGACAGTGCCACTGAGCATGGTGAGGGACGAGCTTCCTCGCTGACATCTGATCCAGCTATTTAGCAGGATGCCACGAATAGGAGTGGAATTTGGCAGGGGCATCAGGGTGGTTGCGGCCATATTTAGGGAATAACTGAAGGAGGGCTTTAAGCACCTCATCAAGACTTTGGCCTTGTCATCTTGGCCAGCAGTGGGACCAGAATGTTATGTGACAGACAAGATGTGGGGGAAGCCTCAGGAATACTGAGGCTGATCCTGTGCAGGACAGAGGGGCAGCAAAGAAACTGGGAGATGAAGCTCTTAACAGTCTGCCTGCCTTTGGTTCAGCTTTAGCTATGTCACTGTGTGACCATGAGCCTTACTCCACAGCTACCAATGTCCAAAAAATGAAATAGAAAAGGTCTTTAGAATAATATAGCCTATGAACAATTAAAGTCATTGTTCTGAAATCATTCTGCCATGACTTTTGCTGTATACAGCACCACTAAATATTTTTTTAGATTGTGCCACTTAGTCTTTTTGTAGGTTCCATAATGTATAGTTTTTGGTTGGTTTGTTTCTTGTTGGTTTGGTTTGTTTGTTTGTTTGTTGTTGTTTTTTTTACTTTCTTTCTGTATGCATTAACTAGTCTCCAGTTCTCCTAGTCAACTTGATAAAGTTATGTTTCTCTGGCCTGAGTTTGGGACCCCAGGGTGTTGAGGTGGATCTGGGTCGTGCCAACTGACATCAGTGTGGCAGGAAGTGTAAACACAGAAATTCTCCAGTAGCTCTGTGGGCCCATTAACCATAACATACCCAATATTTTTATGATGAAATATTGTGAAAAATGTGGTTGTAGTAACCATTGAAATAATATGAACTAAAAACTTTCATGTTAATTGGAATGGGAAAAAAATAAAGCTGATAATGATAGACTAAGGGATTAATTAGAATCAGAAGTTTTGAAGAGAAATACTGACTTGTTTTAAGAAAAGGAAGGCTTCAAGCTGACAGAAAGTAGGTTTAGATTGGATATTAGGCAGAGTTTTTTCTCTATGAGAGTGGTGAGGCCCTGGCACAGGTTGTTGCCCAGAGAAGCTGTGGATGCCCCAGAGATGACCTGAGCTAATAGTAAAATGAATACATTTCCTAGATGGTAGCAAAATGTTTTCATTAGAGCTTAGGCTTCCTAGTACACAGTCTTTGGGGGTACTGCAGAATTAATAATTTTCCAGATAGAATTTAGGATTTACCAAAAGTTGTCTGCAAATTGTCTTCTGTGTAAATAATTTACAGTCATCAGAGGGATGTTTCCAAATAAATCGGTGTAGGTTTTGATACTTGATTGACAAGAATAAGAGAAAAAAGAAAGATATATCTTATTTCTGTGCTTCAACTGTGGTGTGCCATGAAGATTGTCATTTGCAATTTTGTGGCAAATGACTGTGGGTGTGTTAAAATTGACATTGGAAAGAATGTTGCTGGAGAAGCCACCTTGGATGGAAACAGGTAATAATTTCCCTCTCAAGACAGTGGTTACTCTGACCTTTCCTAGTTTTCTGACTAAGCCAGTTTGGATATAAATGTTGAAGTATAAGATCTCTCCTCTCAAATCCCATGTCCAGCCCTGGCCAGGAATGGTGGTTTCCTTGCTCCTGTGGGCGAGGAGTGCAATGAAACCTTGTAGCTCTTCTCATGACAATACAGCTGTGTAATAAATACTCATGTCAGGGTGGATGGGTTTCCATGAAGATGCTAGAGGAAATTATGTGATTTAAATAGACTACATTGGCCTAAGAGTCTGGTGTGTGCAAGGAGCAGAATTTCTTCCTTTGCACGATTTAGCTCCGGTGTTACTGTCTTAGCACATAGTAATTCCCCCAGAAAATATCACAAAATCTATACCAGGGCTTGCTTTGATCTCTTCAGTTAGTAGAGATTAGTTACATTATACCACACTTAATTCTCTCAAGCAAGTTCAGCACATTTAAAACCTCTCCCTCTCCCTCTCCCTCTCCCTCTCCTTCCTCCCTGCTTAATTATGGGTAGAAATGCCTGTGGTTGGAAAGGTGAAAAGTTATTTCAATTGTTTAAGTGACACAGCTGTATAATTTTCTTCTGTCTTGTTTAAAATGATTTGAAAATCTAATGGAGTGTGATTGAATGTGATTCATTTAACACGAATTTGCAGAGCAAATTGTATGAGTTTCTTAGTTCAGCAAACACGGTAATTTTCAAGGTAGTGCTGCACAAGGGAGCTGTTTAAAGGAAGGTTATTGTGAAAATATAGGGTGTTTTATTATGCAAGAGAATGGTGCAAAGAAGCAGGGAGCCTGAAGGGTGACAAAGCTTGTTCTGGGAAGGAATGCCCTCTAGCTTAAGCTTAGCCTCTGTGCTTTGAAGGAGACAGTGTTCCTTGAGCCAAAGAAGAAGCAAAGGGAAGAGAAGGAATCCACAGATGAGATATCAGAATATTTGGCTGAGAAAGGGATGGTGGCTCCCACAGTTGTCTCTGGATTTCAGCCACTGGGCAAAACACCTGCACAGTATATGTCAGGATCATGTTTAACAGTCTTCCCAGTGCCTTGAAAGGATACAGGTACCTTAAAGGAAGAGAAAGAGGAGAATGTGCTGTGGTGTGGATCTAAGGCAGGCACTGGCATCTTCCTGCAGGCCTGGCAGAGTAATTTCCAGTAGCCAACAAAATTTTGATCAGATTGCCCTTTACCACTTGTCTCTCAGACTATCTCCATCTCAGTGATACAGATTTACAATGGAGAAGAGGTTGAGAAGTGCAGAATCCCGGAGCAGGAGAGAGAAAACTCTGTGGAAGGCTTGGAAATACTGGGCATTTCAAAATAGCATTGGCACTGCTTCTTGCTCGTGGAAAATGGGGTAGCTCTGTTCTTAAAAAGGAAGCTGGATATTCACTGAGGGAGAGATACACATTCTCATAGACATCCTGACTGCGTCTATATTAGAAAATGAAATGTGCCCAGGACCATTCCCTGGCACTGAGGCCAGCTGGCAGGAGACAGGCTGTGCTCCTGCTGACAGAGGCTGGCTCTGAAACAAGGTGTTCGGCACTCAGCCTACTGGGCTCCCTTCCTGGCCTCTGCTCATTCCCACATCGTGCCTAGGAAGTATTTTGGGAGAGAGTGCCTGGGTACAGACTTACCAGCGTGACCAGGAGCCTTTAAGTGTAGTTGATTGTGATTAATTGCTTAGGAACATGCCCTCAATGTCTTGAGGTGGCAGGTGTAGATACAGCCCTGCTTTGATGCCTTTTGCCCTCAGGCAGTTTTTTTGGGTATCTTAAGAGCTTTACACATTTCCCGCTTTTGTCACATTCTTAAACAATAATCAGTCTCTATTCACTGAGAACAGTTATTCCTGCCAAAATCTGTTCTCACCTAATTCTGCTTCCACCTGCACTTATCTATATGCAGCTCTAACTAAAAATCATCACACTCTTCCAGCTGTACACAGAGGAGCACAAGTGGATCCAACAGTGGGAGGGGGATACTGTTGCTCTGGTTTTGGGCTGATTTTCCTGTTTGCCTGGCCCTAAGTATAGTGTGTAGCTTGTGTTCAGTCGTTGCATCTTCTAACTCTGCCTAGGATTCCAGTTCAGGCCCTGGTGGCCCAGCATATCCCCTCATCTTGCTATCCAGCAGGATGCACCAAGAAATGTTTATTAAAAAAAAAAGAACCAACCAAAGAAAAAAAACCCCAATAACAAAGTAAGGAAGGGATGGGGACACACTGCATTCTAGTGCTGAAGAAACCACAGGCCAGCCAGCACAGGCAGAAAGTGGACCAGCATTAGAATTCTTCTGCAGTTTCAGGATGAGCCTACATGCCAGTGGTCCCCAGGTAATAGAATATGAATTAAATTCAGTCAGAGGGAGAAGAAAGGGTGCATGTCTAGGACTAAACTCCCACTTAAATTATTTCCTGTAATCCATGGGTCTTGTCAGTTCTAACTACAATAGTTTAAGCTGTTAAGGTTGTCACCCTAAGAAGGGGGTGAAAAGTCCCTCTGAAGGGACAACTGAGGACAAGTTGATGGGATTTTTCCTTCAGCAGATGAGAGGGTACATGGTTTAGTGTGGATGCCAGACAGAAAAGACAACCAGAATGTGGAGGTTGGAATGCTGAGGTGCACCACTTGGGAAAAAGTGATGGAACTTTTTGTGTCAGGGTATCATTCCTTGAGGTCTGTTTCAACAATGAGTAAGGATGAAAACTCTGTTTATTATTAGAGACAGGACACATAGTGAAAATGCACATGTAGAAAACATGGAGATTTGCAAGAAAGCAAAAGTGTAATTCAGGTGCCAAACACATCCTAGAGGTGAGCAGATGCAATCATCAGAGCCAATAAGGGGAGGAGGGCTTTCTAATTATTTCCCAGAGGGAGAGCAGTTCTAAAGTAATTTTTGCAGCATTCATGGAAATATATATTTCAAATGTCTCAGAAGCACACCCTGCACTCTGTTAACTCTGTAACAGCAGATTTAGTCCTACTGAATTCCATTCCAGGAATCCCGCTTAGATAGACTTGAGCTCTACAGTCACATCCCTTGTTTTCCTTGACTCTTGACAGCCCAAATTAAATGGAGATCATTCTTAAGAGTGAGGGAATGCTGACAGCATGTGCTGTGGGCATGGTGTGGAAATAATAATTTTCTTGCCTGGGCTCAGCAAGGCCAAATGGCAGAATAGCATGTCCTGGTTGTACTCGTTTCTCAGGCAAGGCAGGTGATGCTGGGGAGGGGCATGAAGGGTCTGAATTTGGAAGAGAACATAATCAGAGACTGATGACTGGAACAAAATGCTCAAGCCAAAGTGCTTTCTCCCTAGGGAAGCTCTCCCACAGCCAGATGCAGTGTTGTTTAGCTGTCTGGATTTCATTCCAGGACTGCACGTGGCTCTAAAGGTCCTGCCTGGGACTTTTTTGTCTGCTGTTGTGTAGCAAACCCAAACAAACAGGAAGTCAGGCCTGAACAGTAATGTCACATATCATACATCCACTTCTCATCCCTGTAAAACTCATCCCCATTCTTTCCCTTGTCTTATCTTCTAATTGAATCACCATGGGTGTAAAATCACACTGTAACATTTTCTCCTCTCACTTGCAGAGAGCCCAAAGGCACGAACCAGTGTAACATACTTGGAATTTGTTTTCCTTTTTAGAAGGGGCTTGCATTTTGGATACTTTTTTTCCCGGGCTAATGTACATCTGATGCCAGGCTCCTCAGATAAGAATGGTTAGACCAGTGTTGACATTTTTAAAAATATGTGCAAATGGAAGAATATCCTGGGCGTGCTGCCAATGGCTGATTTTGTAAAGTTTTAGTCTCTGATGGGTAGGAACCATGAGCCAGGTACCTGTACTGAGAAGAAGCCTTACTCATAAAGTGTTTTGCTCAGGTGTGTGCCAGACATGCCTTCTCAATTTAAAGAGTGCAGGAGTGAATTTCAGCAGGCTGTGACTCAGCCAGGCTGTATTCAATTCCCCTTTCCGATCATTTGACAAACAGCCAATTAGCATCTTTCCCAAAGGGAGGTATAGCAACAGGAACAGTTCTTGGCAAAAAATGGGTTTTCCAAGGTTGAACTGTGGTGCAGACAAATCTGCTTGACCTGTGGCTGTTCCTTCCAGTTTGGTGCTGACATGACTGGGACAAGACAGCTTAGAGCCGAGCTGGTTTACAGCGAACCAAACCTGCAGCTAGCAAAATTTGGAGGTTGAGTGCAGCTGACTCACGGTGCTGTGATTGTCAGCAATTTTTATGGGCATTGTGGAGGTTTGCATCTGCTGCCTCATCAGAGCAAATGCCTTTGCTAGCAGCTCGTAGTTCACAGTGGGCGAGCAGGGGTGGCACAAGGGCTGAGGCAAGGCAGGACGGGCTCGGAGGATGCAGCACCAGCTGGCTGGGAACAGACTGGCTGTGTCTCCTGGCAGGGCTGCAGCAGCCCCCGCTGAGCTGCGGGCTCTGGGTCGTGGTTGGAGCCTGGGGCTCTCTGCTGAGGCCAGGCCGTGCTCAGGGAGTCCCGCAGCTCCGGCCAAGCTCCGTGCTGAGCCAGGGACCCTGCTGCCCAGGGAATCAGGATGTGCTGAGCTGCCCCTGGCTCGGTGCTCCAGAGAGCCAGCACGGCTCTCCTCCAGCTTCGGTGGGCACATCAACCATCCCAGGACAGTGACGGGGTGTTTTTGTGCACACCATCCTTCTCTCATCCCTCTCCCGTCCCTCTCTTTCTTCTGCAGTCTCAGCAGTCTCTGCTTTGCCATCATCTCCTTCCTGATTTCCATTCTTCAGGCTGTTCTTTACAAGAACAATCGATCTTTGTGTACATTCTTAGGCTGAGCTCATCACAGATTGTCTGGATGAGACCCTTCCAGTGATGCCATATACGGTGTGGCTTGTTGCCCTCATGTATTGGCTCTCTGTGAGCAGTGAAGCAGCTGGGTGTTTTAAAAAGAAAATTTAGGTACATATATATTAGCAGTATATGATTTCTGAAAGGAAAGTGCTTCTCAGAGCTGTCCTTTGTCCTCAAAACTTTGGCTCCTGAAGGAAATGTCATTTCCTGGTCCCTTTTGGTGGGAGGGTTTGCTGTGCTTGAGGAAAGAATACCAATTGATGTAACTATCAGCTTGGGGCTCTGAGCTGATGGGTTTTTATACCTTGGCCTTGCCTTGTTTCTTCAGGGCTCAAGTCTAGAGTCAGTCCTGTTCACTTATTTATCAATGACCTGGATGCAGGAATCGAACACACCAAGAGAAAATTGCTGGTGACCCCAAACTTGACTCTTCAGGGCCAAGAGGCCTTGAGAAGTAGGAGATTTGGTCTGTGAGCCAATTTAACAACAAGTGCTTCATTCTGCACCTGGAACAGAGGAATGCTGGGCACAGTATACACTGAGGAGGAGTGCTCAGACAGTTGGGCCTTTCCAACTGAAGATATTTTATATTTTTGTTCTATTTTCCAAAGTTATGAATGGAGAGAGGGCAGTCCTGCTTGACTGGTTCACATGCAGGTAAATCTGGGTGAGGTCAGGAGGCATTTGATGTGCTGCCATTGTTAAGAAAGGCTGCAGAATTTTGTCAGTGATGGATTTCTGGTGAAATCTGTTAAAAAATGGTGATGAAATGCTCACCAGACTGGATACTTGCAACACTTCTGACTTTCTACCATGAAAAGCACACAGTATCTCTACCAAACCAGTGGTGAAGAGGAAGAACCTCCTGTTTGAAATCTGATTTTTACATTAATCTTACAATGCTGTGAAGTCTGACTCATGATTGTTGGAACACTCAGCCTGTGTTGAACACTCTCTCAAAAAGAAACCTGATTTTGAAAGGTAAGAACTGCTTGCAAAAGAGAGGCAGAGGCCCAAGCATCCTCATCTTGAAGCCTGTTGTGACTTCTGGGTCTAGAAAAATCTTCAGTGAAAGCCGTGTATGTGCTTCATTTCATCTTTATGTTCTTTTTCCATGGTAAAATAAGTATAGTAGCCTGCTGCAAAACAAATGGAACGTAATCTCCCATTTTTTCTTCTGACTATTTTGAAATAGTCTGTTCAAATTGCCAAAGAATGGCATGCAGGCAGTTTGTGAAATCATTTTGCTTGAAGGGATTTCAAAAAGCTTCCCCAAAAGCTACCTACAAGTTATTAACTCACATTTGGGGACCATCTGCCCAGTGGCTTTTCAAAATAATGCTATAAGCACACAGGCTAAAAGCAAGAGATATCTTTCAAAAGCATATTTTCCAGAAAAAAAAGGAGAAAAAAGAAAATAGAGAAAAGAAAAGGCAAAATCTACAATAACTGAGCCTTACCTTTTGTTATACCCTAGGTGATAAACCAAAAGGTATTTGGGAAAAGAAATGAATCTGGGGCTTTGCCACAACACATGTATGTTCTGAGAATAATCTTGTATTTCCTGTTGCAGAACTTTGACCTATTTAGCTCATGCTACATTTGTTTGGGGAAAATGCAGTCCATGTAAAAAGGACATTACTCCTCAGGTTTTACAGGCAAGAATTTACAGCAATTTTTCTTCTCCAGAGAATGAATGGAGATTGGAGAGGTTTTTTTTCTAAATCTGTAAGGCTTCACCTATGTGGGAACACATGGGAAGCGTAATCTGAATGGGAATGAGAAAATAATAGTACTTAATTACAATGACTCAAAGTGTTGCACACTCCTTTGTGGATAAGCGTATCTGGAATAAGGGTAGGCCTAACTTATGTGTAACTGAGTCCACTTTAGAACACTAAAACAAATTTAATCCTAGTTATTTTGAAGGAGAATGGCTGTGCAGGGACTAATCAGGACAAACATGGCTCTTTTCTAGATAGACAGTCCTCATTTTTAAAAGTAATGTCAGAAGTCAGGGAAGACACTGAAGTCATTGCAAACAGAAATGCCATCTCTATAATTTGCAGTCTACAAAGGGAGCACTTCAACAAAGTGCTAAGCAACTTTTTTTTTATGTGCTACATTCTTTTTATCACCTGAGGATGTTGAGGGCCATTGATATCACCCATGGTAAAGTACAGGTGTCACTGAGGGTCACCTGTGCTGCTCAGTACCAGTTATGTTGTAGCTGTTACCAAATTTCATAGGCATCCAATGAACAGTAACTTAATCCTATAAGGGATGAAAATACCATTCTTAGCTGCAGAGCACTAACCCCTGGGATCAGTCCAGGATGGTAAATATCCATACAAACACGCTGAGAGAATTGGGATTGCTCAGTCTGGAGAAAAGAAGGATTGAGGTGACCTCATTGTGACCTTCCAGTGCCTGGAGGAAACTCGCACAAAAGATGGGGAGAGACTCTTGACAAGGACCTGGAGTGCCAGAACAAGAGACAATGGCTTCACACTGACACAGAGCCGGGTTAAATTGGATATGAGGAAGAAATAGTTCCCTCTGAGGGTGGTGAGGCCCTGGCACAGGCTGCCCAGAGCAGCTGTGGCTGCCCCATCCCTGGGAGTGTTCCAGGCCAGGCTGGATGGGGATCTGAGCAACCTGGGCTAGTGGAAGGTGTTCCTGCCAATGGCAGGGGGTGGAATGAGATGAGCTTTAACATCCTTTTCCAACCCAAACCATTCTGTGATTCTATGACTGGAATTTGGACCAGAGAGATGCCCACTCCACCTGAACCTGATTAAAATTGTGATTGGACTCTGAAAGCCTGTTCTGCTGTAGAATTGAATGGATATTTTGTAGGTGGCTTTAGCAGATGGAGAGGATGACATAGCGCTGCTGCTGGTTTTGGTAAACTTTCCCACTGCTGGTTGGATGAAGCAGGGGTTGGTCTGAGTCCTTTTGTGAACTGGTGGTAAAAATCACTTTGTAAAAGAATCAGGATGAGGCAACTATTCCTCATGGTCAACTTGGAGCCTAAACTATGAATCAGTCTTTTTCTGTGATCTCTTATATAAGTCTGGATATTACAGTCAGTCCATAATACTTAAGATGGGAAAAATGGGGAACAATTTCTAGGCAAATGGGAGTTTTGGGCTTTCCTTAAGAAAACTTACCTGGGGGGTTGCAAGTGCTGAACTTATGTGTAAAGACCTTGTGTAGCATCACAGAATGCCAGATTAGTGCTTACTATTTGAAAAGATAGCAGAAATAGCAATCTATTCCATGTTTTTATTTTCTGTAGTTAATAATCTGGATATACCCTTCAGTGTCCTGGCCCTTTGGAATCCAGTGAGGTTTTTGGCTTCTCTGATTGCCTGGGTCACTGAGTTCCATAGCCTAATTACATCTTTTGTTAAAAAGTAATTCCTTTTCCTGCTTTTATATTTTCTCCTGTGGATCATTCACGCATCTCCTGTAAGGCTTCATAGTCAGTTTTAAGCTCCAGCACCTAAAGCTGGATCCTAAAATGGGCTGGTCCTTGAATTACTATAAAGATGATATTTTCACTTTCACTCTCTTTTTCTCATGCACCCTGTCACTTCTACAGCTTTGACTGCACCCTGTGTAGTGAACTCAAGCCTTCACTTAGCAGGCAGTGAAACTCCTCACAGGTGGTTCCTCACAGGTAAAATGTAGAGCACTGACTAAATTCTAAGTGGTGGCAGCCAAATCTCTTGAATATTCACTGTTGGTTAAGTTTTAGCTTGTTTCAGATTTTAATTTGGGCTGGCTTCTTTTTAAACAGCATCACTATAAATACCCAGAATATGTTTTTTTAGAACACAGACAGAAGTTTAGATCTCTGTGATACACATGAGGACTTTTTCTTACACATTATGCAGTGGAAAGTTTTACTGGCATTTTGCTGTGTGTTCACTCAGCTTTTTCCTCTTCCTCTGAAGAATCTCAACATTCCTTTTGTCCCAGCCATTGGAAATAAATTGAGCATTTGCAGGCTACTCTGTCTCATTTCTATCTTTCTGAAGAAAATTTAAATATTCAGTGGAACACAAGCACCAGGGAGCCTTGCCTGGTCTTCTCCCATGATTACACCAGGTGTGTCACTCACTGAGAGGAGACATTCAGCCTTTCTTTAAGCAGGTGCAGCCTTCACAGGAACAAATCCCTTCTGGTACCTGAAGGGACAAAGATGGAGAAGAGTTTTTTACAAATGTCGTGACAGGATAAGGGGAAATGGCTTCACACTGACAGAGAGCAGGTTTAGATTGGATATCAGGAAGAAATTCTTCCCTATGAGGGTGGTGAGGCCCTGGCACAGTAGCCCAGAGGAGCTGTGGCTGCCCCATGCCCTTTCCTGAAACATCTTTTGCTCCTTTTCAGTTTGTGAATGGCCTGGTTCTTCATACAACTACCAGAGTCATTACCAGGGCTGTCTCATCAAGCTGCCCTGTTAGTTCTGCCAGCCTCCATGAGTCACAGCAACACCTCCCACAAGCTCTAGCAACACCTGTGGAAGTCACACACTGTCAGATTCAACACTTCCTTGTGCCAGCCTGCATTTGCCTTTGTCATAGGCAAACTTACCCTGATGCTGCATTTTATTAGAGTTGCTGTTGTTTCAGTAAAGCCTGCGTTTTTCCGATGGGAAGGTGCTCCTGGTCTGTATTCCCAGTTCACAGAGAAACAGCCTGTGCTCACAGAGCCTGTGTAGGAGCAGGAACACAGGAAAGGCAATGCCACAGACAGATTGCTCTAATAATGCTGAACATATCAAGGCTGGTCTGCTGGTCTAATTAAGCTGGAGGTGAAAGAGTTAATCTAGGCCTTGCCATGGCAGCCAAAGGGTGCACTTTAGGTCTGCTTAGGGTGCACTTAGTGTCTGACTTAATAAGTCACAGTCCTGATGCAGTGGAAGACACTTGGTGTGGTGCCACTGACTTCACAGGGGTCAGAACTGAGCTCAGGGCTCAGTTTAGACATTTTTGACAGCATGGTTCAAGTAGAGGATACTGATCTCTGCCAAGAATATAAAACTGAATCTAGCCCCTACAGAATCTATAGTTCCTTAGGAAAGTTTGTTAGACTTGTCAGTATTGACACTGGATTTCAGATGTATATTTGCTTAATTACACTTTTGATAAAACCCCTTATTAAGCAAGTCTGCTCTCCATCTGGTGCTGATCTGACTTAAAATACAGCAAGATTGGAAACTCATTAATTCATGGACAAGGTAAGTATAAAATTTGCATAAATCAGTTAATAGTAGAAAGTACAAACTTGTAGTTTCTTGAAAAGGCAAACTCTGAACCTTTCCTCTTAGAACAGAAACTCCTTGTGAGATGGAGAAATATCTCACATGTTTCTCATGATGAAATAACAAGTAGTGATGTTTAGGTTTTTCAGATTCCTTTCTCATTAATTCTTGTTCCACATATAGAACTATGCTTATCTTAAAAATGGTGACACTTCATGTTTAAGGCAAAATTCCTTCTCTTTAATGATGTGGTTTTATTTTTAAGGCTTTAATCTTCCATCAATAATTTTAAGTGCTTTTCAGTCATGCTCTGAGCAGGGAACTACCATCCTTCTTTGTTGTTTTCAGTGCCAGATAACATTTTTATCCAATGGTAGGCATCCATTTGCCATGAAGATTGAGTTCCAGGAATGCACTGTACAGATGTGAGGCAATTTTGATCACTAATATCTGGAAATTATAGTGATTATATACATTTTAGTATTTAGTTTACCCTCTGGATTGCAACTCCTTCTTCTGAATCAATAGAAGGAAAACACACTAGTTTTATTTTTCATTCCAGAATATTAAAAATCTTGTTTAAAATTAACCACCCTGCTCCAGCTTGTGGGAACTGCCAGTTACTGTCTGTGAGAGGTGGCAAAGAGCTCATCTTCCATATGATTGAGGAAACCCTTCCCAGAGAACACTGGACTGAATCAGGAGTGTTTCCATGAAAACCATGTTTTCCAATAACATCCTCCAGAAAAAACAGTTCATGGATAAAGTCTCTTGCTTTACTCTGCCCCATGTTCCAGTTGACAAAAGTGTCCCTGCATCTTCCTTTCCTTGTGTTTGGAGAAGAGTGGCAGGAAGTGCAGAGACCAGCTCCATGTGAATGGAAAACTGCTCTTTGCAAGTCATTTCCTGGCTGTTCTGAGTGATTGCTTTCACAGAATCCCGAAGTTGGAAGGAACCTCTGGAGCTCATCCAGTCCAACCTCTCTGCCCAGGCAGGGTCACCAAGAGCAGGTGACACAGGAACACATCCAGGCGGATTTGGAATGTTTCCAGAGGGAGAACACCAGGCCCTCCCTGGGCAGTTGTTCCAGTGCTCTGCCACCCTCAATGGAAAGAAATTCTTCCTCATGCTGAGGTGGAACTTCTTGTGTTTCATTTATAGTCATTGCTCCTCATCCTGTCACTGAGCACCACTGAAGAGAGCCTGGACCAATTCTCTTGATACCCTCTTTGAGCTATTTAGATGTCTTTTCCTGACCTTTTCTGCACCTTAGGAGATAAGACAGAGCTGAGAAGTAAGATATGGAAAGGGTTCCTCTTGATTCACAGAGTCTGCTTAGAACAGCTGTAGACAAAAACAGGTTCAGAACAGGAGACTGCAGCTCAGGACAAACCTTACTCTAAAGGACTGCTGATAGGTGTTTGACAGCAAAAACTTGTTTAGCTCAGTAGTACCAAGGAGCCTCTCTGTTAAACAGAAAGCTCACAGCAGGACACCACTGTATTAACAAGATTTTCTCTGGCTGCTCCAATTCCCTTTATCATTTTTTAATTAATTTTTTTTTAGGTAATCGTCTTTGAAACAGCAGCATTTGTTGTCCTGAGGTGCTGACTCCAGTGGAAGAGATTTTAGCAGAAGCTTCTCCTGTAGTGTGCACAGCTTCATTTCAGGTCAGTAATCCCATCTTCTTCAGCCTCCCCTGGGGCTCTCACATTGATCATCCTCCAGCTGGAGGAATTGTCTGAGAGGAAGGGCATGATTGTTGTGTTAAGGTCACATTTCTAGACTGAGGGTGGACTGAGGGAAGCCTCTGCCCTTTGGATTCGGGGGAGACCTGACATTTGGATGTGGTGTGAATGTGCAAGCCATAAGCCTTCCTGCTCTGTCATGCATATCTGCCCCTCTCTAGGCAGCCAGTTATGCTGGGAAGGGACAAGAGGAGAGGGCAGAGCATGTGGCAGGTAGTTTGAGCTGGTGTTTGGGTTCTGAGCAACAAAGTCTCTGCTGGATGAGGCTGTTTCACCAACAAAAGGTGCACTGACTGTTCTGAGTCCTCATCAGCAGTCCCTGTGAGAGACTTGAGTTGATGCAACAGAGTAGGAAGTTTGCCCCAGGTCAAACCTGGAGAACAAAGCTTCCACAGAAGTAAAACATGCCTTATGTTTTCCAGTGTTATTTGAAGAGCCAGTGGGGGCAAAAAGAGAAGGCAGACGGGCAGGGGATCTAAAAGCTTGTGAGAAAGCGCTATTTGATGTCCTCTGCTAGGTTTTCCTGTGAAAGCTGGAATAACACAATGGATTGCAAAGTGATCCTTCTGCTAAACTGACTGCAGAACTAAGCTGACTCCTACCTACCTTCTCAGCAAAAAAGGGCATTCCTTCGGCTAAATACACTCTAAGGTCCTGGAGAGCCCATTGCTTCAGTACCTGCATGAGGGGAATGTTGCTAGTGGTATTCTGATATGAATTTTTTTTTTTTGAAGAGTGATGTGTCCAATTGCTATTTGAAGTACTCCCTCTAGCCTAGAGAATATTTGCTTGTTCATATAAAGAGTGAACCTTCTGTGCTCTTGGCTTCTAACTGGTTAGGAAATGCCCTCAGGAAGATGGAGATGAAAGTTCAGATACAGGGAAAGGAGGGAATTGTGATTCTTGATTAGGGACTGTTACCACTCGATGAGGAGGTAAGAGAAAATGCTTCCTCTGATCAGCTTAATTTCTGGGAGGAGGTAGAATTTAGTTTCCTAACTAGCAAAAACCATGTTACTTCTGGATTTAAAGAGAAACCAGAGTCCAGGCACTTGAGGAACTGAATCCACTGGGAAATGTGAGTGCAGGATTCTACAGCAGCAGACTGTACTGGGGTTTAGATGTTCTGCATTTTGGATCACAGTAGCTAAATGTGCAGTTAGTAAGGATTTCAACATCTAATTCCTCCTGTGACTTGGCCTTCCCTTCCCACATCAGAGAACTGTGGTTTGGCCTTAGGCAGCATCAACCCTGGATGGTCTGCCTAGTGTGGCATCGAAGACCATATCCCTGAGATGATAACCAAGAAATGTGTAAGGAGCAGCTCTTTTAATCATCTTGAATTACACTCACCTGTCTCTCAAGAGCCCTTTCTCACCTCACAGGTTGAGCCCTGTACTTTTACTAAAGGCTGATGTAGTGCCAGCTTTCCATGAGATTGTCTGGAACTGGGACATGCATCCGGACACGTCACTGAGGCTGTGAAAACAAGGAAGAACTGCAGCCCTCACAAGTGCTGAAGACAGTTTGCTAAGGAGGCTGCAACAGCCAGAGCAGAGATGTGATAAATCAGTTAAGTTCTGTCACCTCTCTGTGTTTTCCAGAATGACCTGGAGCTCAAGCAGGAGCAGTGCTCTCCAGATGGCTCTCCATGTCTTCCCTAACACACCAGTGAGCCACGAGACCGAGGCAGAAATTCCAGTGTGGGGAGGGTATGAGTCATGAGATGGTGAGTGAAGGAAACAGCAGGATAAAAATAACAGCCCAGTGTGATGCAGAATATTAATCTCTTGCCCTGTGTTGTCCTCGCTTGTATTACAGGCTCTGCTCTGCTGTAGTGTAGATGCTCTGCTGCTCAAAACAGATCCCTCCCTGCTACTCACAAAGATTATGGCTCAGGATGCCAGATTGCAGGGATTCCTAATACTCGTGCCTTTAAATTGGCTCAAAATTCTTAATCAAGAAATTCCTGCTGCAGAAAATATATAATAAAAGAGTGTCAAAATGCTACATTCGTATTTTTCATGTTTACATGAAAATGTCAATTTCGGTTAATTTTACATTAGCTGAAAAAAAAATTATTTAATCAAAATGTAAATGAGTGTTCAAAATTTTAAAAAATTTTTCATTTTCCAACTTTCTTTTTTTTCCCTCTCTCTCCTTCTTCCTTCAAAAGGAGAAAATAAAGGAGAATATGAAAATACCATTAAAAAAAAACACATAAAATTCAAGTTTGATTCTAGGTAACATGAATTAGTAGGAAAAAAAAGTAGGAAAAGTAGAATTGATAAAATAAAATAAATTTTTTTTAAAAAAAGCTAAGCATTTTATTTTGAGATGTGAATCTCTCTACTCAAATCTGCCATCAGTTTTGCTGAGCTTCGTTCTGAGATCACTCACAACAAAAACAGGATCCCTTCAAGGGAACTTTTCCAGCTCAGCCCTTGACATCTAACCCAGTCTCCTTGACATCTCCTCTAACCACTGGGCAGTGACCTTCAGAGAGCTGTTGGGAATTTAGGAAGCCTCTTACTCTATTATTTTTCAATCCAGTCAGGAATCTGGGCACCATAAAGACAGCAGGAGCTTTTCCTTTAACTTGAAAGGGTGCCAGCTCTGGCACTGAGGCTTCACTGCAGATTAACACATGGAGAACTCTTCTGACAGAAACTGCCTTTGGTATTTTGGAGTGGGGAGAATTGTTTATTCCATTTTACACAGATTCAGTTCAAAACCTTGCCAAAGGATTTAACTTTGCTGCTTCTTTTTTTGTTGTTGGGGTTTTTTTCATGTCAGTCACCTTCAAGTTCACCTTCAAGACTCTTGGCAAAACGTTACTGAAACAGGGGAACAGCCTGCTGAGGCAGGCAGGGAGGTGGCTGTGTGGTCTCCACACTGCAGGACTCACAAGGTGAATGACCAATATTTGTAGGGCTCTCTCTCCTCTTTGCCCTTTCAGGGCTGCTTTATAAAGTGGAGCTTTTGCACACATGCTGAAAGAAGGCATCATTTAATTGTGATGGATTTAATGGGCGTGTGTGTATATAATCATGTGGTTCAGCTGTGCACTTATGGTCAGAGTACTCCTTGCTCCCTTTCAGTTTCCCATTGAAATCAACTTCTTTCATCCTACTAAGCTGAAAAATCCCTTTTTGTCTGCTTCTTTCTTTTCTATTTTGTCATACAGAAGCTGCCTGAGAAGCTAGTTGGGAATAACTTTTCTAGTTTTAAATACTCTTCTTAAGCAATCTCCTGTTATTTTTTACTTTTATATTTCCATCTTTTAACTTATTCCCGTATACCAAGTCTTTTTTATTTTCCAGTGTGTAAAGAACGAAAGACTTATTTTGGAAGTTCTACAAAAATGGAAGTCATTGTAATCATGATTTGATGTCCTTGGAACGCACTTTATTTACTATTTGTTTTTATTAGGACATTGTTTGAACATAACTTTAAGCCCAATAAGGTTCCAGGACAAATCTCCTGGGAGAAGATATTTATGGTCCATAAGTAGAAAAAGGCTTAAGTATTTAGACCTCACTTCAGCTCTGAAGGCAGAGGAAATCTGCAAATAACTAATTGACCAGTTGAAGTAGAGGGTGGCATGTGCAGATGCCCAGCTCCAAGGGGCACTTGCATTCCATGTGTGCTCATTCCAAGCAGAAACATGGGCCTCAGATCGTGTGCATTACTGCAGGGGAACTGACCTATTTTTCTGGAGAGGAAAAATCTACCATAAAAATCTAATTTGCAAGGATTGTGGGAGTGGAAACAGTGCTGTTTTTTCTCTAGGGTATTTGGTTATGCAAACAAATTGATGAGGGAGAAGCTTCCAGCAGGAAAACCACTGATAGTGCTCAGTGTCACCCAATTAATTGCAACACTCTTGAAAAGAAAGTGAAATAATGGTTAATCTTTTAGAGAGTCAGAGAATCATAGAATAACCTGGGTTGGAAGGGACCTTAAAGACCCTCTAGTTCCAACCCACCACCATGAGAAAGGGCACCTTTGTTCCAAGCCATAATTTTGTGTCCAGTGGGAGCCTAATGGTTTCTCCTCCTTAATTACTGTAGCTTTTGCATGACATTCTCCTGATTGCCTTCCTCCTGCAGACACTGACCATAAGGAAAACACTGCTGCGAAGTCTGAAACCAAACCAGCCTATTTGTTCTCAAGTCGTCTTGGGTTGGAAGCTGCTGAAAACTTCTCTTCAGGATAAATAACTGTGATGTCCCCATCATCCCCAGAATTGGATTTCTTCACTGGGATTGCTGAAACACTGGTCTGCTCCGAGGTTTCTCTCATAGAGAAATTGTTCAGCTCTACCTTGAGTAGAAAAAGTAAGAAAAGTTTAAATGCTTTGGGGCTCACTCCCAGGCACAAGACTTCATTATTTGAGCTTTTGTTTGGAAATAAATTGAGTTCTTGTCATGGATTGGGTATCTTCTCCCATGATTCTTACATATCCAACTTTCTCATTGTTCTAAAAGAAGATTCAAGTATTTGTTCTCTTTCTTTTATTGGCACTCATTTTTGTTTATTTATTTTGTATTCTTTGAGATGTGCAGCATCTCTAGAACTTGTACTTCTACTTTTAATATAAAAATGCTGTACATACAAGTCTAGAATGCATCTGAAGATCAGTCTAATTTTTCATGTGACTTTAACTTGAACATTTTTCTGTTTATATTTATATTGCTATTTCAAATATGTGCATTACCTGTATTCTTTATGCCTTTTCCCCATCTATAACTCAATAAAATAATTCCCCATTCTTCAGAACCATATCACATGTGCATGACAGTGATAGCAGTTTCTGAATAATAATGACTGATAATTTTAAATGTGTTAAGCTACATTTATATCTATATCTATATCTGTAACTATATCTATCTGTCACAGCCTGAAATTCTTCTGATGTGGGATTTGAGATAGTGAAAAATTACCAGCAAGTGGTAAGCTCAGGTCAGGAATACTTCTTCATAAGTCTGTTTGGACTTGAAAGGTAGATTTTCATGCTCCATAAAGGTTTATGTTCTTTGTTTCAGTTCTCATCCGTGGCTAAATTTAGAAATGATCCTACATGAATCAGTGGAGTCTCACCCATTTCTCTAGAAGTTTGTGGGACAGTACTTCCCTGTGCAGCTCTTGGAACTGGATGCTGTAGGACCTGGCCCTGCGTTGTGAGAGTCCTTTAGGCAGTTTCTCAGCTGGCATGAACCAGCCTCATTTCCTTGACATTAGTGGAGCTCTTCTGGTTTTTGCTCACTGACCACCTCAGAGTTTACCTGCATTTAAATGAAACTTGTTTCTGTGAATCACAAACTTTTTAAAGGAATTTGGTTGGTATTTTTTTAACCCTCTCTACTAGGGAAAAGTGTGCCATGACCTGGGAGATCTGTGGGCTGGTGCAAGCCTTAGGCCTTTAACTGGAGGTTTTCATCCTTGTCATGTAGATCTTCCTATTCCTTCCAACTCCCTTGATTTTCTTTTGCTGGATAGATCCAGTGAGTTGCTCAGTTCTGTGCTGAGGCATAGTCCTGACTGACATGAACAAATGCACAAATGGATGCAGGACCAAGGATTTAATGAGGATATTTCTGAGTTGCTGGAAACAGGCTTTGATCTTAGAGTGAACTTATCAAAATTTTAAGCACTCTGAGCATTCATGGACATTGAAGTACCTCAGAGCAAGGGCATGAAACCATTCAATGTCTCTCCTGCTTTGGGCAGATTCAGCATTTTTTGGCTTTTTCTTTGGAAAAGACATTCACTGCCAGGAGAAACTCGAGGCCATTGTACAATGCTGGCTTTTTACTGCTGTAATATTCCTTTGGGTCTCAAAAGTTTAGTGAATTCAGTGGGAAATTTTCTATCACATGCCATGTGTTGGGAACATTGCTGCCAGTAAGACTCCATTAAATACAGCTGTTTACAAAGCAAAGCAAGAAAGGCATTTCTCATCCTCGTCTGCTTAATGCTGTATGCCAAGCCTCTGTTCAGAATTTTAACTCGTACAAACTGCAAAATGTCCCATTTAAATAGAATGAAGGATGAAGCACCTCAAGCTATGGGCTATTTACCACAGGGAATGGGCAACAGCACCTTCAGGGAGAAGCCTGAGGGTTGTGAGTGATTACAGTGGTGATGGGGACAGGTGATTTATCTGACTTAACTACACCTCCATCACTGAACTGAGTGGAGCTCTGTTTCCTCACAGTATCCCAAAATGACAGCTCCTGATTCCTCTTACATCTTGGAGGCAGAGTGTACACATCTAGACATCTCTATAATCAGAAACAAGATATGTTCCTGTAAACAAACAGCTGGGGCTGGCTTATAATTAAGGTTTCTATTAATAGGACACCTTCTTTTCGGCAAGATATCACTGCTGTTTTGCCAAAAGTATGTTCACTAATTTCTTTCCAGCTTCTTCTTGTCATTAGTAGACCATAGGAAGTAAATTCATGGTTTAATAAGCTTGAGTTTCAGACTAGGCTAATCAAATAATTTTGATTCTATTTATCAGCTTTTAATTGGCAATCAAAGGTTAAATTTAGATGAAAATATCTTCAACCTGAAAAGGGGATTTTGCTTAGAGGTTGACTGCCCTTAACTAGCACCTAGCTCTGTGCTTGAACCTTGTGCCTGTAGTTACAGGAAAAAAGGTTCAAGGTAGTCAGGAAATACAACAGAAGCCTCCTAATGGTAAGAAGAGTGATGGACTGAAATCCACCGAGGTGAAGTTGGTGCAAAGACCTGTCTAGGACAGGATTCTTAATCCCAGGATCAAGTCCTATACCCTTGTGAACATGTTTGCAGCAAGGGAACCTTGCAGAGCGTGTGCCTGCCATCAGCCTGATTCGGCTGCCAACACTGCTGAACGCCGAGTTCATTCATTATTATTACTGGGTTTTCAGGAGGCAAGGGAGCAAAACCAACATCAGTCTCCAACAGATGGGACTAGAGGAGGGCAGCTGCAGGCACACAGTGTACTAGATACGGCGGGCAAGCGCACGTGGAATCCTCTGCCCCCAGAGCTCTGGCGTTTTGGTTACACAGGCAGCAGGAAAATACAATTATCAAAATTAACTGCCTGCACATCTCTACGCTTTGTGCTGCCCACTCGGGAATTCAGGCAGGACCCGGGGAATACTGAGCACAGAGGTGCAATTCTTCACGTGGCAGCGGTGGAAAAGCACATTCCTGCCTTCATGAGATGAGCAGGGGCATTCCTTCAAGGCTCCTGCCTTTTTTTTTTGTTGTTGTTGTTCTTGGTAGCTCGTTCTATTTTGTTTTTACCTTTCAGGCTGGCAAATGAGATTACATCACAGGCACGCAGAAAATAAAATGCAGTGGAAACGTGTAAACAAGATTACTAGGGCAAAACAGTGCCTCTCAGCATATTAACTGCACTGGGGGATGCGAGGCTGGGGCAGGGCTGGGAGCAGTTTTTGCCTGGGTACAGCAGATGCAGCCAGAAAATATTAATGATGTTCTCTGAGAGAGTTGCTCTCACCCTGCTCAGAGTGCAGACAAACTGAGGGTGTGAAAGAAGCACGAAGAGTTCAATTTGTTTGGGATATTTTTCTTCCCCCCCCCCCCAAAACTATCTTGAAATCTTGTTGGATTTTGACAACTTTGACTAAGGACCTCAGCTGTCATTTTGCTGCCTCCCATGTATGGACCCACACATACTTGGCTCTGTGGGACACAAGGATAAGACACGAGAGCTTTCTCATCATAAGATGAGAAATCTGGTCATGACAAAAAATGTTTTATTGTTGATAGAGAGGGAATACTTTTGGTTGGATTCTTTGCTGTTGATTTTAATGCTTGAGGTTGTTGATACAATCTCTGTCTGCCCAGTCTGTGTCAAGAGCTGTGAGCTCTTACCTTCAAGAGCTGTACATAAGGAAGGGGCCACAGAAGCAATAAAATTAGCTCGTGCTTTTTAAAAAAACACAACATAAGCATGTCACAACAAATCCTCTACCTTTCTGCTTGCTGGCAGAATCTCTACTCCCTCCCACACAGCCCCAGCTGGAGAGCCTTAAGTTGCAGCTGGAGAGCCTTTACTTGCCGCAAAGCCACTCTGGTTGTGACAGTCCCTTTCCACTCACTGCTCCATTTTCCTTCCTAGGGAGCAGCAGCTGCCACCACAGCCCCTCTTTTCTGCCTCCAAGGGGCTCCCCAGTTATGTAATTTACAGAAGGCAAAGGAACAAAATACTGAATTGATGCTAAGCAGGGTCAGGGTGATCTTCCTAGTTTCAGAGATGTGCCTGTAGTGTGTCCGGTGCTGCAGGGAGCATCCTGCTTCAATTTGAGATGGAATAAAGTCTTTCACCCAGGCTCTGAACCTGACTCACCCACAAAGCCAGAGCAGAGAAGCTCTGTGCTTGTGTGCTTCTGGGTTTAAAGAGTGGCCTTTCAGGCTAGAGTTGAATCTGGTGTTTGAAGCCAAGCTAAGTTAATGTGTTGGGGACAATATGGCTCTATGGGAGCTTTTGTGCACATGACTGGCCAAAATCTGGTCTCTTTGGCAGTGCCAGGATCAGTGCTGCTACTGAGAGGTCATCTAGGGAGAGTGTCCCCTTACTCTCCTCTCTGTCAACCAGGGGAAGGATGGAAAAAGTATCATGTGCAACCTGGGCTGGTGGAAGGTGTCCCTGCTCAGGTCAGGAGGTTGGAAGGAGGTGATCTTTAAGGTCCCTTCCAATCCAAACCATTCTGTGATTCTGTGACCTTACTGAACCATGCTGAATGCTGGCTAAGTCAAGGGCCCTGAGTTTCTGTCCTTAAAGAGCAAAGCTCAGAGCAGTTTTTGGGAAGAATGGGGTAGAAGGCACAAATTAATTTCCTCTGCTCATTCTGGGGTCTGCCCCATTCCTGCCCATCAATGAGACGGATGCCAGTGTGGAAGTTGGGAACAGATATGTGCTCCAGTAGCTAATGAGGTGTGAGTGATTGCTTCCCTTTTTGCTCAGGGAACACCTTCTCACACATTCTCTTTTCTCTGCCATAGGCCATCGTCCAGGATATTTGAACAGGGGTTCTAAGGATCCAGTAAAGAGAAGTGTGAGAGAGTGAGGAATGAGTGGAGCAGCCTTTGGGGACTGAAGGGGAGGCAGCAGCCTTGGTGCAGTCTGTGTGTTAGCTAAGGACTATTTTATAAATGGGGCACAGCTATCATCACTCAGCTGCATGGAGGTTACAAACCAATCATTTGGAGGATAACCAGTCATTTGGATTGGCTTAAACTGGACAACTCACTGCAACAGTGTGGACCCAAGATATCCGTGTAAGCACCTCAGAAGAGAGTCACAAACAAGACTGAGAGCGAAAAAAAAATCCCATCTGTCAGTGCAGAATTTGCACAAAACCACCTGCTTGCTAGAATTCCATACCAAACACCAAAAAGGTGTTTTCTGTGAGGAATTTGAGCAAGAGCTGATGGGAAAAAGAAAGAGACAGTCAACAGTTAATGATAGTTTTTAAAACGGACCATCCAGACTAGTGCAGCTGAGTAAATGTGACAGCTAAAACCCTGACTTCTCTGGCTATGTCCATATGAATTGCTGGTAAAACTTCCCTTCCCCTGAGATGAATACTTAAGAACTCTATGGTGAGCTTTGCCATTCTTTGTGTTTGCAGTGATGTGAATCAGAATAAAAATTTCTCCTCGCAACTTTATTCATAAGAATAAAATCTAGCCAAGTATCTCCTGACCCACTCTCAAAAAAAAACCCTGAAGCTCAGGTCTAGAAGGATCTTTACATGTGGTCTTGTGGTGAAAAAATGTGGGTTTTTTTATGGTACCCATAATTTGAGGATAGGCACAGTGAAAGTCATCCTCTGGAGAGATATAGTCCAAGGAAAAGCAAAAATACCTTTAAGAGAATGGATGGGGCATAGAATAATAATAAATTCTTTTGCCATGGCTCAAGGCCAAGACGATGGGATTGCTGATAAACAGGTGAATCAAGTGAAAATGAGGTAAGAATATTCTCTTGTTCTCTCCTTGAACACAGAGAGTCCATTTTGAGGAAGGTGCTTTGATTAAATATAAGTTGTTTCCAAGCTACAACCTCATTTTCCCTGTATAGGAGTGAGCCCCAAAGATCCATCTCAGCAAATAAATGTACCAAATTCCTAAAGGAATAGGCTGCTAACATCCTTATAGGGAAGGTATGAAAGGCTTGGGGAAAGAAGGTTGTACAGCAGGAAAGAAAGTAATAGGGAAAGACTTTGGAAAAAAAAAACCTTGAAGCTCCAAAAATTCAGTGTAATGAGCCTTCCAAAGAGAGTACTCACAAGTTCAGACAGTGAAAACACCCCTTAGTACTCAGCTTGAACCTCCTAAGATATGAGGATGGGGTGAAGTGAAAATTGCCCCATATTTCTGCTTCTTAACTGTTATCCTGTCTGCTTTGTGCTGGAAATGTGTCTCTTTTAGACACAGAAAAACAGCATGCCAGAGAAGGGGAAAGAAGGAAAATTTGCACCGACTAGGATTTCATGGTAAATTGATTCCATGGCCACTGATCCCAGTGTATTTTAATAGGCTGATGCCAGTACAATGTTAACTTTCTTTCATGGGGTGAATTGATTTCATCAGCCTTTTCCTTCTGGTAAAAGGCCTGACTAAAGTGATGGCAATATCTCACGTGAAAAAGCTGCAGGATGTACAGGAAATTTTCCATCCATCTTTTGTTTCAGGCAACCATGGTGTTATAAATGAAACAGCCAAATTAAAATTATAAAAAGAATTTATTTATAATAATAAATTTGTGGAAAAGCTACCACCAAAAGAAATAGTACCGGGGATTGACACGGTGAACAGGGCATGTGTCTCTCTCTTGCCTTACACACCCTCCTCTGTTCACAAACTCTGGTTTTCTGAACTGTCCTTTTATACAGTTTTTTTGCCCTTTAGGCTGTGTCGAAGTTATCTCACTTCTTTTGACTTGGAAACACATTCCTGGTTGTCATCTCCATTTACCAGTCCAGCTGAAGGGATTTTTGATAAGAAGTGTTTAATGTGGGAAGTTGGTATTGAGATTCGGATGTCTGACTCCTTTATCTTATCGTGGTTCTGTATCAGGCGTTGATGGGATCGTTGGTCTGGGCCATCTCCTCCAGGAACCATTCTCCACCCGTTCTTCAAATGCAAATGGACCTTTTCCTCAGTCTTGATTTCTGAGTTGAAATTCCTGAAAATCCTATTGCTGGTACAAGCTACATTCCAGATTCCCATGTGTTATAGTTTTCTGATACATGAAATCTTATATTATTATACCCAACACCTAAATTATAGTTTATTTGCACGAATTACACATACCTATATATTACAATGGCATTGAGAGCACATTTTGTGACATTTGAAAAATGTCTGAAAAAAATGTCAATAAATAAGCTTCACTCAAAGGCCACATTAGCGGTGTAACTGCTTTTAAAAAAGTCTAGAAAGAGTGTAAAGAACTCAGCTCTGTTCCAACATAAATTTATAATTGTGAGGCACACAGTGTGTGGGACAAAATATAAACTGTTTTCAGAAAGACTTTTGGCTTCCTCCTGATGTAGTTTGATGCATAAGAGTAGTTTATAGTTGGTCACTTATTCCAACACTTAAAAAAAACTGACAAGGAAGAATTCCTAATTTTTTCTATTTCTCTTTTTTCCATTTTTCCTCCCTTACATTTTGTCCAAAACTTAGAAGTAAAAATGCTTAAGGAAAATAATCGAAAATTTCAAAAGCTCAAACTGAAATGTTTTATAAGCCAGCAATTTTTGTCCTAGATGAAATGACACAAAGTGCCATGCATAGAATATATTGGAAATTATGTTTACCCTTGAATAATATTATTTGTAGTAAGTGTCATGGAAAACAGATAAGAAGGTGAAACAAAGCTTTACTGCTCTGGATGAGATGTTTCCAGTCACCTAAACCATGTTATCCAGCAGAATATTGTTCTTATTTTCTCCACTTGCTCCATTTTTACTCAAAATCCCTTAGACACTACCCATTTTCCAGGGAGTTAAAGGCTGAGAAAACCACACTGGTGATCAAGACAGAAACTGAGAGTAAAAAACATGTGGATTTATCCTACTGTGGAGGATGATCTACTCTGATGTGTGTGGTCAGCTTTCTGTGGCTCCTATCCAGGATCCTCATCAGCCTGTTTGTGAGCTTTTCTCTGTCCTTGCACTCCCAAAAAACCTCCAGCAATACATTGGAAGCTATGGAAGGACAGGTCCTGCACTAAACACAACCCTGTGCTGCAAGAGTGATGTGGAAGTATAAAGAATAATCTGTGGGGAGAGTAGTTTTATATTTCTGACCCCCATTCTGGGAATGACATCATTCCTTTCCAGATCTACCCGAAATTAGAGCCCATATCTGAAAGTGTGTTTGTCAATTCAATGACACAAGGAAGAAAAGTAAGGAGCAGCTGATACTCGTGAGAGAATTAAGGATAATGAGTAAGATTAAAAATATACCAGCCCTCCTGAGGTAACAGTTCTGTTGTGCTTCAGCCTGGTGCTACAGGCCTTGTGTTTGTTTCTCTATTGCTAGAAAAGCTTAATGGAGGTCAAGGTTTCTATCAGTACTTAAAAGTTTATTTTGATATCTTGGATACCACAGAACATAACTCAGGGAAATAATACAATTTTGTTTCAGTAGCATTGATCCAGTTTGGACCTCATGTTATTTGGAGCTCTAACAAGTCAGAAGACTTATGTTGGTCACAAAATGAGACACAGAAATGCCTTTGTTATACATAAATTAAGATAAAATGGTATGATTGCATCTCATTCCTTTAGGTAGTTTAAGGTTAAAACAGCCTGGCGCCAGGGCAGAGCTCTGATAGCGAACATTTTTTACACAGGCTCTCCCATCTTCCAAAGCTCCAGCTTTCTCAAAAAACAAGTCTTTGAGCTTTGGTAAATTTGGTAAGATGTTCTGCCCTCACCCTTCTCAATATCCTTCAAAATATGGGGGTTTTTTATCTTGATTGTAACTACTTATCCTTTCTTCTTAAAATATAAGGAAAAAGTTTTTTTCTTTCTTTTTTTTTAATGCAATGGGTTTTTTAATGTAAATTTAGACTGTTCTCCACCCTAAGACTTCATATGTGATGATATGAAAATGCAAGATGAGTATGAAAGACCACAAACTTGCCCTTAATCAAAGTGCAAAAGTAAGGACTTTTTTCTTCAACTGTCACTCTTAAAGAAGTTTAAGTGCTGGTCTTCAGATAAGTCCACTAAGTTCACATCAGGTGAGTAGGAAAAGATTCCAGGCCAAAGAGATTGAACCACTCACCACATGAAGAAAACTTGACCTGACAACCCCAAAATCTGCCCTCACATCAGCTGCGGGATCAGTGACCTCAGTGGCTCTTTCCCCTTTCTCTCCAGTGATTCTCTTCATGCTCCATGAAATGTGCATTGCTTTGACAGCCAGCAGAGCACTGAAAGATGGAGAACAAATATTGCAAATGTAAAGCTCTTATCTCACTGAGTTGATCTCCCAAAGAAGATGTGCTTTTTCCCGTATGGGATCTTCTAAGATGAAAACCATGAAATAAATTCTAGAAGAATTTCTGACCCAAAAAAAAAAAAAGGTTATTATTTGATGTCTAATTAGCTCTCTGATTTCTGATTTATTTCTGTCTTGTCCGCTGTCCTTTGCTCCTGTTAGGAAAATTAATCCACAAACACCAGAGGTTTATGTCCAAAAAGGAAACAGAAGAGTCCTTTTACTTTATTCAAATAAAGGGAGAGGCCACGGGGCATTCCCCTGGGGTCTCAAATTTTTGGAGGATGCAGCCTCCTTTTTATCCCAATTTCCTGGCTACATTTCCCTCTCTTTTCCCCACTGGCTGAGGTACTTGATAGGTACAGACTTCCCAGAACGCCTGATACCTAAGATTCCCCTCTAATGTATAATTCTCCCATTTTATTTTTAATTCTTATGAAATCTATGGCTTTTCCCCATTATTTCTTTCATCTCTCAATTTCATTTATCAGCAAACCTACAGTTTCCTTGTAAAGGCAAATGTCTTTTCCATTCATCAATCAGTGGAATCCTTCCCGTTGTTTCTTCTATCTCTCAGTGCTAATTCCATTTACCAGCAGACCAGCAGTTTGTTTGTAAAGACAAATCCGTCATTCCTCTCACTCCTACAACACTCTTTAACAGAAGTCAGGTGTTTGAAACAGCTCAAAGCAGATGGTGTTTGCAGAAGAAATTTTGCTTCTAGTCACATGCAGTCCGTACTGTTTGCTCCTTGTATTGGTTGAAGACAAAAGATTTTCCTAAAAGCAGCTACCTGGCTAAGAAGAAAAAAAGGAAAGCTGAAATTCCCAGGATTAAACTGTATTTTCTCATGCAAGAGCATGTATACAGTGAGATTTGCCAGCCTGTTTACCCCTCTGTAGACTACTGTGAAGACAGCTTCAGAAGCTCACAGGTAGCTCACATACCAGAAGAAGTTACTACTTAGTGATGAATCCATACTAAATTTATACCAATTCCAGAGAAGCAGTTTATAGTGCTATAGTTTATAGTAGTTTATGCTTTAAAAAAGAACCTCCTTTCCTTGTCTTCTGAGACGTGCATTTTACTTGGGAAACTTCTCTCAACAACTCTGGTTGTTTTTTTCTTTTTTCTTCTCTTTCAAGTAAAATCATGAGCTGCTGAAAGGTCCCAATTTAAGCTCTGTAGGACAGCAGGCCACTTCAAATGGTCTCTGCAGAAGTGGCTCTTGGCAAAGGCAACATGGCCTCTTTTTTATTTGGTTTCCTCTGTGAGGGTGAAATTCCCACCATGAGGGCTTGAGAAGGAAGGTACTGTATAATCCTGGGAGATAAATAATCAAAATAGTACTAATCTGAAAGTGGAAGGAGGAAATACAGACCCTAATAGGTACAGGAGATAAATAGGTAAGTGTGCAAAGAGGGGGATACAATGAGAAAGGCAGACAAAAAGAAGAGAGACATTGTCCTCTGCTCTGAGAGTCCAGGGATGCCACTGAAAGGAAGATCTGCATAGGTACAGGGTATAAAAAGTATTCGAAAGAGGTATGATAGTCAGATAACAAGACCTGTAGCATTTTTATTCACAGTGAAATAGGTGTAAAACACACGGGAGAGTCGCAATCATTGAGGTTTTCATCACTCTCAGAGTGTCCAGTTGAGTGTAAAGGAAGAAAACTGCAATCAGGCTAAGTATACAGCTGGGCTGATATCTCTCTGATAGTCTGATTTTGGGGTATATTTGAGAGGTTTTTTTCTTATTATAAATAGTTGCCAACTTCACTTTGTAAAATGGGTACCCAGTAGCAATAACTGGAATGTAAGATGTTAAAAACAGGACCACACTCCTAGTACTAAGAGTGATTTCAGCATTTATTGTAAAAAGAAAAGGCCTAAAGCATGGGGGCCCACAGGCCAGGCAGGAGTGTTGCCGCTGAGGATGCTGCAGCAGCGGCCCTTGGGTCTTCTCAGGCAGAGATGTCTTGTCCCTGGTGTCCCAGATGGAGTGGCATGCCTTCCTTAGTTCAGATGTCCTTTTTTTATCCTGTTTTTTGTCCTTCTGGATTGGTTTCTTGTTGGATCCTTTCATTTGCATGAAGGTTTAAGGCGCTTGATTGCTCCGTTATAACTTTTGTTTAGGCTGGCTCGTTTGGCTGGGGTGTGGTGATACCCTTTTGTTTAGGCTAGCTCATTTTGTTGGGGGTGGTGATTTTCTTACGTGTAGTACCGTATTTCCTATAACTATCCCTTTTACAGTATAATAACCAAACCAACAGTACATGTTTAACAATTATTTTCCAATAGTTTCTAACTTATTTTTAACATAACATGGTTCTGCTTATTTTCCTCTGAGATTTTAGCCTGGAATCAGATCACTGCAAGTGGACCTTTTTGGCCCACGCAGATTCATATTGTTCCCTCTTCCTCCACCTCCCCCAATTTGGATGGATTTTGAAGATAAAAATATATCACATGTAGGCCTCAGGTGTAGCTTTTCTAATTTGCAAGGTTTCAATGTGTAGAACAGTTTTGGTGGTTCTAGGATAGCTATGGTAAGAAGGGAAACATTATTTTCTGGGCTGAAGCAGTGAATTCCAGATAGTGACATCATAAATTTCAATGGACCTTGGATACATGGGTTCAATCATAAACTTTAGGCATTGAGCACCTTCAAATCCTCAGCTGCAGAAATCAATCTATGAGATGGACAGCTCCAGCTTTTGCTTGCCCATATTTAAAAGCCTTTCTTGTCTATACTATATTGGCCATAAAAACGGAACAATCCAAGGAGGCAAAAACCCATTATTTTCTCTATGTGGAATTAAGTAGTGTGAGAGTTGGGAACATCAAGTCTCAAGGAGCAGACTTGCTCCTGTGTTTGTGTTAATTATCTATTCTAACTGTGTCGATCCCTTGAAAAGGAAAGAGCTCATCATCTACAACCATATTAAATAGTGTTAGTGTATGTGCCAGACACACATTTGCTTCCAACAGGATTTATCCAATGGTTCTCCTGTGTGCCTGCTAAAAATGTGTCTCAACACCTGGAGTCACCCAGGTATTCCAGGTGGAAAACAAAACAAAATGCTGATTGAAAGGGAATACTGCTGGCCATGTGCCTGAGATTGCCTGTTAAAGCCAGAAAAGAGATAAGATTGAAATAATGTGAGATAATGATTGATGATGCAATTTCCCTCCCTCATTTTAAAAGGAAATAATGACCTGTTAGATTCTTGCCTTGCTGGCATTTAAATGACAAATGCTTACAGCCTCAGATCTTAAGGGCTGCAATCTTCTGCACAGAGGAAACCATCTTTAGTTTAGTGATGAAAGGAAACAGATGGTGTCTCCTTTATGCACTAATCTCCCTGTATGTTTCAGAAAATTAAGGTTTGGGGAGTGGAGTTGAGGCGGGGTGAATTCTTCTCCTGGGAGAGAATATTCAACAAAAATCCCTTCAAGTAGATTCACTGCAAATCATATCTCTTTTTATGGATAAGGAGTTTGCAGGCAGATTGCCTATTGCTTTTCCAGAATATTAACAGCTTGTTTTAACAGTTCTCTACTGTGCAACTTCTTTGTAGCCATCTCCTCTTTTCCCAGTTTCATCTGGGCTGCACTGTGACAAAGCAATGTTGTCCCAGCTGCAAGTTCTACTGTGGTTCACTATCAAAGTATTCTTCACTTTAGGGTGAGGAAGGCAGATTTTCATCTGGGATTTAGTCTCATTCGGCTTCTTTTGTGCACTTGAAAGACTTTTGGAATTAAATGTGTGTCTGAAGAAATTTTGGAGAAAATTTCAGAGAAAATGTGTATCTGAAGAAATCAGTCAATTATGGATTACCTTTTGTCTAATATATTTATTATCATATAATGTTTGATCTAATCATAGACAAGTACAGTATCAGACTTCCAGTGATCCTACAGGAAGACTTTCCCCAGTAAGACTTCCCTCTTTTTCCTGAGTTCTGGGTTTGTGGTGGGGTTTTTGCTCAGTAATTTGGTTCTTGTTGGTTTGGTTTGCCATTTTGATACGCGACTTCTTTAAAGAATGGTCCTTAAGGTCCCCTCCAGAGAACCACAGAATCATGGAATCATTAAGGTTGGAAAGGCCATCCAAGATATCAAGGGCAATCTCTGACCTTGTCAACTAAATCAGGGCACTGAGTGCCATATCCAGTCATTTCTTGAACACCTCCAGGGATGGGGACACCACTACCCCTCTGGGCAGCCCATTCCAATGTGGCATTTCTTTAAAACTGGAGAGTAAACTCAGCTTTGCATCAAGAAATAGAAAACTGGCCAGAAATTAGAGAACATTGTATCTGCCTTGTGAACAGCAAGCGGTCTGTACTTGCTAAGGAAGCACCAAAGGAGGAATTCTACCTCCCAAATTTTTTCTATTCTCTGTTCAGAATTAGTGAGCAGTGTAGGTAGGAGACACTGAGCCTGTAGCAGTCCATCTGAGAGGACATGTGAACTTTTCTCAGTCATGTATTTGTCCTCAGAATTCTTTAGGATGAGGCAGCACAAAGTACCACAGGTCATTTCTTATTGTGCCATAGGAGATCAAGTAACAGTTTGGAGGCCAAAAGGTAATTCAGAGGTATTTCAAATATGGGACAGGTTAGGAGTGACCATTCTGCTTCTGAAAGGCTCAGCTTTTGGTCATGACCAGCAATGTCATCATCAGATGTAAATTTATTTTGAGATTTACAGGCTGGACTCATGGGCCCAGGCCAGTGGTCTGAGGGTCAACAAGGCCAGCTCCTGGCTCCTGCCCTTGGGTCCCACCAAGCCCTGAAGCTCCAGGCTGGGGCAGCTTTTTTCTGGAAATCTGGGAAAGGCCCTGGGGGTGCTGGGGACAGCAGCTGGGCAGGAGCCCAGAGGGGCAAGAGGCCAATGGCACCTGGGCTGTGCCAGCCGTGGTGTGGAAGCAGGGCCAGGGCAGGGACTGTCCCTGTGCTGGGCACTGCTGGGGCCACACCTCAGATCCTGGGGCAGTGCTGGGAACCTCAGGACAAGATGGACATGGAGGGGCTGGAGAGTGTCCAGGGAAGGGAATGGAGCTGGGGAAGGAGGATGAACCAGGAGGAGCTGAGGGAGCTGGGGGGGCTCAGCCTGGAGAAGACTCACGGGGAACCTTCTGGCTCTGCACAACTCCTGACAGGAGGGGAGAGCTAGGAGGGGGATCAGGCCCAGGGAACAAGGGACAGGACAAGAAGAAATGGCCTCAAGCTGTTCCAGGGGAGGTCAGGTTTGACATGTGGAAGAAAAGGAGTGTGCAGGCAACTTTGATGATAAATATGCCATATTCAATACTGTAGAAATTATCCCAACCTCTTTCATAAGCAGTAACTGTCCACCACCCAAGGAGAAGCATAAAAGCCCGTCTTCATCTGCATCTCCCTTGAATGAAGGGGAAGAAAACTCTATTTCTACACTTGAAGCTTCCTAAAGCTGGAGGTAAAAATCTTAAAAGGGGGAAAGCGACAAATTGCCCTCAGTAAATTTAGAAAAAGAAGGGGAAGTTACAAATACTTGCAAACGCTCAGTACTTGTTTGTCTACTCACTTAATGGAAATATGAAAGCTACACTGAGGAAACCAGACCAAATTTTCTGCTGTATTTTGACAGCTTTTTTTTTCTGAGGATATTTCTGACTTTTCACTATGTGTGCAGGAATAATGACAGTATGCAGGTCTCTGTGGTCACAGGAGCCTATTTTTATTTCCTTACACGTTGACTGAACACAATCATGTGAACTTCAGGAAAGTTGTGGTTATTGTTTTAAAGAAATACTTCCCACATTTCCAGTCTCCTGATTTTAAAACAGACAAGTGGCAGGAGGAATTGATTTGTTCAGTGGTAGTGCCATGCTGCAGCATAAGCTGATCATGTTTCTTCAATATTTGATATGATGAGGCATTGCAATGCCCTTCTAAGCAGGGCTCTAACATGCAGATGTACACACCATGACTCTTAGAAATTAGTTTGAGATTACAAAGCCCAGTTTCAAGGGCCTTTGCCATTAAGTCAACCAAGACTTGCTTTTCTTAAATCCAGCTGTTGTGCTTCACTTTAGTCACCTTTGCTGCTGACTCTAATGAAAACCGTTTGCAATGATACGTGACACGGCCTGTAAATGTTCTGCAGAGGGGAGAGGTAAAGGCAAATGTAGGGTTTCACTGAAGCAATTTCATAAATTAACTTTAATGGGATCTGAAGTTCCTTTGCTGAATAATAGGTTAGCAAATGAATTTGAATATGTATTATTTGAAAGATGAAAGCTAGTGTTAGCATCGGAAAGGAACCTGGAAACCTGATAGGTTTTTGTTGAGTCTTTTTACTATTTCTAGTGAATAATTCATGTCCTGAAGGTGGCTGTGGCAGAAAGCCTGCATCACCACACATGAGACAAGACCAGACATTTATCCCATCCCATTCACATTTTAAGGTGTACATTCCAATAAGGATAAGACTGAAAGCCTAATTCTCCTTGAGGTTCATCTGGAAGCAGCCTGGTGTAGAGCAGGCCCTAGGGAAGCCAGCAGGGCTATGAGGCCAAAATGGCATTGTTTGGAGGTCATGAGGGTGCAGTTTCTTACAAGGACAGTACTCCTCTGCACAGGGAGCTTCTCATGAGCCCAGTGATAAGGATGTGCCAGGAGATTTCCTTCATGCACCTGACATGGCATTTCGGTGTGATGTGGTTTATTGCAAATAACCTCCTGCCTTTCCAGATATCATTTAGTGGAGAATTATTGAATGATTTTCTAAATGATATCAGGGAAATAAAATGCTGTTAAAACACAGAAATGATGGATTCTGATGCTTGAAAGCACCCACTGAAACTGACGCTGTGACTGAGACCAGCTTTTTATTCTGCAAGTAAAACGTCAATTTAAACACAGCTCTATTGATATACCAAGAAAAGGGTTCTTGGTATAATGCCAATATCAATAATTATAAAGGGGAGACAGCAGGATAAAAGGCATGGCTGGCAGCACTTTTGAAATATTTGTCCTTGGTGGGACCAGAGACTGATTTAGTTTAAATTTAGATTCCAAAGAGAAATATCTCAAAGGGCATATCATAAAACTTAACTGGTCTATTTGTTGCAAACCAGATCAAACAAAATACAGTAGAATAAACATTTATTGGTTTTAAAATAGTGGAATAGTGCTGCAGTCAGATGAGTGAGTTGATTCAGTACACAGTAAGTGAAGATTTAGTAGCTCAAGGGCGGAGATTCTGCCCCTCTGCTGAGACCCCCTCTGCAGAGCTGTATCCAGCCCTGGGCCCAGCACAGGAAGGACAGGGAGCTGCTGGAGCCAGGCCAGAGCAGGGACACCAAGTGCATCAGAGGGATGGAGCAGCTCTGCTGGGAGGAAAGGCTCAGGGAATTGGGATTGTTCAGCCTGGAGAGGAGAGAAGGCTTTGGGGTGACCTCCTTGTGGCCTTGCAGTGCCTGAAGGGAGCCACAGAAAAGATGGAGACTCTTGACAGGGGCCTGGAGTGACAGGACAAGGGGCAGTGGCTTCACACTGACAGAGAGCATGGTCAAATTGGATATCAGGAAGAAATTGTTCCTTTTGAGGGTGGAGAGACCCTGGCACAGGTTTCCCAGAGCTGTAGCTGCCCATCCCTGACGGTATTCCAGGCCACATTGTGAAAGGCGTCCCTGCCCATGGCAGGAGGTTGGAACACAATGGTCTTTAAGGTCCCTTCCAAGCCAGGCCAATAGTCTCTCTTCATCTTTCTGGGTTTCAAATCTCTGTCAGTGTCTATAAGCATGCTGTGTGTTCTAGACAGCTCTACATGATGAAGAGAAGACATTTAAATTGACAGATTCTGTCTCAGTTATGGCTCATCTTTTTATCTCCAAAAGGAAGCAGGTCCTGCATGTGGAGGGCAGACAAAAGGTCTCCAAGCAAATATTAGAGGCTATTGAGTGGAAATCTGCCTTTAGTTTATGGAGTAGTCATGCATTTAGACAGTTGAGGCAGAGCCTATTGCCAGTGGTTGATATAAACATTTTCTGATAGATTCTGAGAGAAATCACTGTGACTGAGGTTTGTGGAAGAAAAGGCTTGTTCATTCACCATTCTCCAACCAGTTGTACCTGAGCCCGTGGTGGTGCAGAGCACAAACATGGGCTGAGCTACACTGGAGATTCACAAGTGACACTGGTGACAAGTACCTGAGAGAAGGCAACTTGCCCAGATAAGAGAAATAAAGTTTATTATTTCTGACTTCGCCTTTTAATTCCTGCCATGCAAAAACCAGCAAAAATTCCAAGAAAGCTGGTGGTTCAAGCTGAAAAGGCAGAGGAGCCTCTCCAGTCGAGCGGAGTCCAGGCTCTGCTT
>VWYI01005719.1:1724-17654 GCA_013399455.1 Anthoscopus minutus
AGCCACGTCCTCGAATCGTGTTTGTTCATCCATGTCCTGACAGGGCCTGGAATCTTGGAATATCCGTGGCCCGACAGGGCCTGGAATGTTCCTACATCCATGTCCTGACAGGGCCTGGAATCTTGGTTCATCCATGGCCTCACAGAACCTGGAATCTTTGTCAGGGTGGGAAATCTCAGGACATCCATGTCCTGGAATCTTGTTTGTTCATCCATGTCCTGACAGGGCCTGGAATCTTGGAATATCCGTGGCCCAACAGGGCCTGGAATCTTCTAACATCCATGTCATGACACAGCCGGGAATTTTGGGATATCCATGTCCTGACAGGGCCTGGAATCTTGGTACATCCATGGCCTGGAATCTTGGTTCATCCATGGCCTGGAATCTTGGTTCATCCATGGCCTGGAATCTTGGGATATCCATGGCCTGACATCTTGGGATATCCATGGCCTGACAGGGCCTGGAATCTTGGGATATCCATGGCCTGACAGGGCCTGGAATCTTTCTACATCCATGTCCTGGAATCTTGGGGCCTCCATGTCCTGGAATCTTCCTACATCCATGTCCTGGAATCTTGGGACCTCCATGTCCTGCCAGCACCTGGAGGATCCTCAGTGACCTCAGCTTCAGGCACGAGGAGCTCAAGCTGAAGAAAACCTGGATAAATGGCTTTTTTAGGAGTTTCCCAGTTGCTTAAAGCTCTCCCAGAAGAAACACTCCTGCCTGTGGAAAGCCCAACACACACAAATCCCAAAAAAAGCGCCCCAAGAGCGCCGTGATTGCAGCTCAGCCCCAGCCCAGAGCTGATATTTCACCCCATTCTTGCACAATCCAGAGCTGCAGGGCCGGAAGTCAGAGAGCTCAAAGCTGACTTGAGAATTCAGTGTTTTGTTGAACTTCCTCCCACAAAGTACATTTCAAAAAAATAATAAACACAGGAGACAGTAAAAGCGTGACTTTCATATAAACCATAATAGCGACTGCACGGAGCACCAGATCAGCTCGCTGATAGAGAAAAAAGGAGAAATTCTCGCCAAACAAAACTTTCATGGTTTCCAACCCGGCTTTTTCGTGCACTGAATTAATTCTTTAATGGCTCTGCCTTGAACTTCAGGCACCCTAAAGATTTTAGGCGGCTCAGATGTGAGGTCTGGCACCGGCATCGCTCACAGCCAAAGGAAAATTCATGGGAGTGCAAGGCAGGAGCACAAATGTTGGGTGGGAAGCAAGGATTCGACCCCTGAGGGGGGAATTCTGCTGCCTGGAGAAATCCTGGAGCGCAGAAATGAAGGAATTCTACTGAGACCTCCATCCAGAGTCCCTCAGCAGAGGCACTGGAAGCTCTGGAATTCTGCTGCATGTCTGGGATAAGAATGACTGATCTGTGCCTCCTCCTTCCAGGAGGCTGCAGGTAAAAAATTCTCATTTCTCTGGCTCAGACTCAACTTTCAGCGCTGTGTTTGCATCCCTGGGAGCTGAAGCACTGCAAATAAACTGCAGGAGGATGATCCTTGTGCCACTGCGATGGATTTGAAACACAAGGAGGAGAGCTCCCAGCCTCTTTAATCCTTTCAATTGGGGGAAAACAAAAAAAACCCTTAAAATCCTCATTTCCCTTACAGGTAAAGACCCTTAAGCCACTTAAAATGTTTTTTGGAACGACTACACACAGCTCAAGCAATTAGGAATATTTGCTGTAACAAGAGGCGTTTTTAAGATGTTGCTTAACTATCTCATGTCCCTTCCATAATAATCTGGCAAATTCTGGGCCTTGTTACTCACAGTAAACACATTTCAGCACACAAAAGAGATCTTATCTGTTGTGTTAGGAGCTACTTTTAGAAAATGTGCTTTAAAAACAACCAATTAGCAAAGTCTGTGCTCTGGGGGCTGGAAATGGGGGAAATTAAGTGAGAGCTGCAGCTCTGCTTGACAAACAACCTCAATTCTCCTCTTTAGATCCTATCAGAAAAACAACAGAGAAGCACAGCAATGAGGCAACTCGCACATAATATTCCATCAAAGGCAGAGAGGACAGCTTTTCCTCCAAAAATCAAAAAAGCCTTATTAAAAAATAAAAACTAAAGATCATTTCAAATGGTGGCGAACCAGGAGCGGGGAGCTGCACGCACACATTTGCACAACAAGGAACACAAACCCATCCCGATGCTTTTCTGCACTTGGCAATGAGGATACCAATAAAATGTGGATTAAATTCAACAGCTCCACTGCAGAGGAACAAAGGGCTCTTTGTGTCCAGCAATGTCCAGGCCTGGCCTGGGGACAAGGTGCTGATCAAAGGTTGGATTCCACCATCCTGGAGGGTTTTTCCAGCCTCAGGGATTCTGGGATTCAACAAGGCTGCACTCAAGAGGTGCTGCTGAGAATGGGGGAGATGGAGAAATCCCTGCATTCCATGAATCCAGCCCAGCCCTGCCCTCTGAACCCCAGGCTGGAGTTGCACTCAAATAGGAATTTTTCCTTCCTCCTTTTCCATGAATCCAGCCCAGCACATCCCTCTGAACCCCAGGTTGAAGCTGCACTCAAATATATGAATTTTTATTTCCTCCTTTTCCATGAATCCAGCCCAGCCCTGCCCTCTGAACCCCAGGCTGGAGCTGCACTCAAATATTAGAATTTCTATATCTTCCTTCTGTTCCTCACAAATAAGAGCTAGCAGACTTCATTTCCTTATCTGTTCTTCACATTAGTTGTGTTCTACCCACCCACACGAAATATTTGGGTACAGAATGCCCTGCTGGGCACCTCCCTGCCCTGAGGCTTTTCCCAAATTATTGCTTCTTCAACCAACCCTCACTTGTCCAAGGGACAGAAAATCACAGCAAACCTTCCCAGCTGTGCCACCCCACCACGCCAGGCTGTGCTTTGCCCAGTTTCATGGCATTTCAGGAGGATCTGAAATTTGAATTATCCAGATTTTCTCTCACACAGACACACACATTTATTTTTTTTTTCCCTCTATTGCAGTAGGTTCTGTTTGAAGCAGGCAGGGAATTATTCCAAACCCCACATGGGGTCATCAGTTCATCCTTGAGGGGGAGGGAAACAGAGTAAATTCTAAAGTTCTTTATCCCTATCCCATGAGTAATCTGATGGGGAAAAAGCAAGCAGGGGATGCTGAAACGCTGGAGAAATTCCAACTTCTGAGTGTCTGCAGGAAGATCTGCCAGGGGAAAACAAACCAGGGACACTTGAGGAGAAACCCACACTGCTGGCAGCAGGCAGGAGGATGCCCAGAGCATCCGGGGCAAATGTTCTACAAATCCTCCCAGATTTTGAAGCCAAAATTCCCAGTGGAGAAAATGAATAAAGTGGGATGGAGTGGAGAGAATTCATCTGAGTGTGAACAGGGTGGGGAGGGGCTGGGATGGAATTCCCAGAGGAGCTGCCCCTGGAAGTGTCCAAGGCCAGGCTGGAGCAATCCTGGGAGAGTGGAAGGTCCTTTCCAAGCCAAACCATTCCAGAATTTTCTGATCTGCACGGATACTGAAAGCTCTCCCCACAAACACTCAACGAAAAGGCTTTTCAATAGGATTGCTTCAGACACATGGAATTCCCCCACAAAACAAAAGCCCCAAAAACGCTCCTGCAGTGAACAGAAAGGACTGGGATTTGCTTCCAAAGCTGTTTGCTTGGAATTTCAGTTCCATTTTCCTACCCTAAAACACCACCAAGGGCAAGAACATCCCATTGTCCACCAGCTCCCGAGGCAATGACACCTGGAGGGGTTTGGGGCTGGCTCTGGCTGAGCCAGAGCTGCCAGCAAAGGGCTCTTCCCACATCCAGGAATACAGAAATAATTCCAGGGCATCATTCCTGCACTGGAATGTCTTGTGGAAATTACAGAAATGCCTCTTTTGAGGGATTCCTAATGGAAAAGTGATGAGACACACACTGAGCACCTAATTAGCTGCCACCACCAGCACTGCCTGGAATGGTGATTAATCAATTAGGGTTTAGATTACAGCTAAATAGATACAGTGCACCTCTGCAAGAAGATTAAATTACCAACATTTCTCTGGTTTTCCCTCAATTACAGCAGCTACAGCTAAAAAAGACAGACAGAAGTGTGTATTTATAATTACAATTGTGGATTTTTAATATACACTTACATATAATACCCTTCAGAAGTGCACAGACAACGTCAGCACTTCCACCTCGATGGAAAAAAACACCTGAACCAGATTAAATCACCAAAATTTCTCTGGTTTTCCCTCAATTACAGCAGCTAAAGCTAAAAAATATACAAGTAAGTGTACATTTGTGTGTTTATGATATACACTTGTATATAAGATCCTTCAGAAATGCACAAGGCCAGCACTCACACATCGGGGAAAAAACACCTGAACCAGAAGATTAAATTGCCAAAATCTGTTTTTTTTCCATAAATTACAATAGTTAAAGCTAAAAAATACACAAATAAATGCCAGATCCTTCAGAAATGCACAAGCCCAGCACTCCTACATCAGTGGAAAAATCACCTGAATCAAAGACTGAATTGCCAAAATCTCTGGTTTTTCCCTAAATTACAACAGTTAAAGCTAAAAAAAATAGAAGTAAGTGTGCCAGATCCTTCAGAAATGCACAAGCCCAGCACTCCCAGGACTGCCACTGGAAATTACCTGCTCAGCTTTGTTTACAAGGGATTTCTTCTGCAAAAAAAAAGACTTTTTTTTTTTAAATTTTCTCACTCACCCACCCTTCTCTGCCCAGATCTCCTCTCCCAAATCTGTTCCTCCTACCAGCAGGGAATCTTTCCTGGGGTTTCAAGGCACAGAAATCACCAGGACTGGTGCATTTAGACAATATTGAGGAGTATTAAAGTTCAAAGTAAAGTGTTCCATGGAGGAAAAAAAGAAAAAAATTCATAATTATATAAAATCTGTAATTATATAAAATCCATTATAAATAGAATAGAATAGAATATAGAGTATAATAGAATATAATAGAATATAATATAGAATATAATAGACTATAATAGAACATTATAGAACATTACAGAACATTATAGAACATTATAGATAGAATAGAATATTATAGAATAGAATATTATAGAATAGAATCCATAATTATATAATTATATAAAGCTCTGAGATTCTTCTCAGCAGTGATTGATACCTTTTCTCCAAATGTATAAATCACACTTAGCAATAATTTATACCTTCATACCAAAGTCAGCTGCAAGCAAAAGTAGCCACAACTGCAAAAGAACCACAATTCCCTAAATTCAGATGTTCAGACCTCCATGGAGCCAGTGAATTCCCAGCCTGGCACTCATTCCCAGCACAGATGAGAACATTGCAGAACCCTGATGGATTTTTGGGGGTACTTTTGTTTAGTTTGGGGTTCGGTTTGGTTTTTTTTCTCATAATGAAAACTCTGTGGTTTATAAGTACTACTGAAAGCAGACTGGTTTGGGGGTTTGGTTTGGGTTTCTTTTTTTCCCCCTTTTTTTTTTTTTACTAAGATTTAGTTTGTTTCTTCTCAAAGAAACAACCTTAAAAATACCGGATGTTTAAACCATATTTAGAGGCTCAGCTAAAGCAACTAATGAGTGTTAGGTAAGATGTGTCTCCATGTAGAACAATCTGTTCCAAAAGTTACCAAAAATAGCAATTCTCTAAACACTGCTGTGATGCAATATTTAACCACTTGCAGCAGCAGCTGAATGGGACCATTGGAACTTGAATCTCCAATTTCAATTTGACCAGAACTCCTGTCTCTAGTGGACATGGAATAGATGGATTCAAAACATAGCTGTGAGGTTTGATCTCAGTGAGGCAGAAAAGCTTTATTTTGGGGGTTTTTACCCTTTTTATCAGGGGTTCCATCCAGGTTAACATGAGTGGCCAGAGGAATGTCTCTGGTGCCTTTGGTGGGACAAGAGGAAAAACACGTTCAGAACATCACAGGGCTTTGAGAACCAAAAGCTACTTAAAAAAACACTCCTTGAAAGAGAAGTTCCCAAAAGATTTTCCCTTGGGAGCAGCTCAGCCCCTGCCAGGCTGAAAACTCTCCCAGGCTCAGAAAATCCTGTCCATAGCCTTTATTTGGGGTTTTTTACCCTTTTTTGTAAGGTCAACATGACTGGCCAAAGGAACCACCTCTCTGTTTCCTTCACAAGAGGAAAAACACGTTCAGAACATCACAGGGCTTTGAGAACCAAAAGCTATTCCCAAAAAAACACTCTCTGAAAGACAAATTCCCAAAAGATTTTCCCTTGGGAACAGCTCAGCCCCTGCCAGGCTGAAAACTCTCTCAGGTTCAGAAAATCCTGTCCATAGCCTTTATTTGGGGTTNCTCAGAAAACCCCATCCAGCCCTGCCCCAAACCCCTTACCTAGGCTGGTGGGTTTGATCAGCTCATCCAAGAGATCATAGAAAGGGAGTTTCTGCAGTTTGATGTCGGGGTGCACGGGGTGCAGGGCCGAGGTGAGGTGGGGCAGTTCCAGTTCGTGTTTGGGTCCCAGCAGTGACACGGGGAGCAGGGGGGACGTGGCGGGGTGGCCGTCGTAGCCCAGCTGTGGAATGGTGGATGGCGACAGCGTGGCAGGCATGGAGCTGGAGTGCACGCTGGGGATGGACAGGTCTGCTGGGGTCATGATTTTCTGGGGGAACCTTCTCCTATAGAGTTCTTTGATTTTCATCTGCACGGCGGGGCTGCAGCCAGCCTTGAGCAAGTGCAGGGCTTTGGTCAGCAGTTCGTGTTTGCGGCCGTGCTTGTTCCTCCCCGCGTAGCCCAGCAGCACCTGCAGCTCCGACACTCGAAGGCTCATAACCATTTGCTTCAAAGAAACAGAACAAGAGGAAGGTTAGCAGGGGCCTGGCAGCATCCTCAGCCCACAGCCCCAAGCGGGTGCTTATGATGTGCATGTGCTCTGTGCAAGTGGAAGGGTTTGAAGCCCGGTAAGCAGGAAGGCTCTGCTCCCCTTTTTTGGTTTTGAGTCTGCAAGGAGAGGGTTGTTTTTATTTCTCAAGGCATTTCCACTCTATGGGAAAAAAGCTGAGGGAAGGACTCGGTGCAAAATAAAGGTTGGGACTGTAAATTAGTTTTTAATCGCTTGCTGGAATCTCTGATGAATCTCTAATAATTTTGCATTGCTCTAGCTGGATGTAAAAGCACATTGAACATACCCAAGCCGTGCCAATCCTCAACTCCAAACACTTCCAAGTGCTTCCCTCAGTTTCTGCCATGCAGAACTGATCCACACAGGCTCAAAGAAAGGAGATCAATGGCAGGAATAGAATATGATCCCATCCTACCCCATGGCACCATTCCTGGGTTAAAGGAACTTCCTCCCATTCCATCTCTGCACTTCTCCCAGCAGAGCTGTGGATCCTGTTCTGGATGGGGGAGCTGGGCTCTGCCTTCTGTTAATTAGCATCTTCATTAACACAGCCACTTAGTGTCTCCCAATAGGGCCTAATGAATCAGACTGGTACAACTTGTCACCTGTTTCACTTCCCCAGGAACTGAGAATTCCAAACCAGTGAAACCAGTCACCACCAGTGTGCATCAGCTGGGCAGGCAGGAGCCAGAAAATCAACTTGAGGGCCTGGTTTTTATTGAAAAATACATCTCAGTGCTTGGCAGGGGCTTGTCCATCACCAGAAGGCCTGAATGATGACATTCCCACAGAATTTTGGATTGCCAAGGAATGATGAGGAGACACGGTGCCCAAAAGCCCCAGGTGTGACAGGCTGCCTGTCCCTGGTGCACCAAACACCCTGAGCACCCTGCAGCCAGCCCCAGGAGATCCAATTCCAACCTGCACTGGATGGATCTGGGAGCAAAGCAGCTCATTCAGCACACCAGGGAGGGCTCTGCAATTTCCCAGCCACTGAAGGATGAAGACCCAAAGCAGAATTTGCATTTGGGATCTCTGAATTTCACCACAAATGCTCCCCCCCATCCTCTCTGCTCCTTCAAACTGTGCCAAGCATTCAGTCTCAAACACTGCTGTGATTTTTTTTTTTTTTCCACCTTAATTCTCAAACCTCAAGTGCCAAGATCAGAAAGCCACTTGCCATTAGCCCTGACTTTAGCAAAACCAGCCCCAAACTCCCATCCTCACCTCAAAAGCTCCAGCACCTGCAAGAGATCTTCCCTGCCCAGGTGTCCATGGGAGGTTTTTTCCCTCCACTGAAACTGCTCCTGGTATTTAAAAGCCCTAAATGAGATGATTCATGTCTTTAATGAGGTTTGCAGCAGCCACACTGAAGTCAAATTTGCCACAAGATTTCTGCTCAGCTGAGCCACAGCTCGGGAAGCTCGCTGAGCCTTCCACAAACCCTCTGGAGAGAACTGGAGTTGGGGTTTGGTTTTTCCCCCTAACACCCCAAGAACCTTCTTCACACTCAACTCTGAGACTGCCACAGAGCCACTACTGAGAAGAGACAAGTACTTGGTAAGAAATGAAGATGTCTTAAAAGAATAAGGCATTTCAGTTCCAAGCTGAAGTGTTGACAGCTGAAAGGAAAGTGAAACAAATAGATCTGAAACATGGAAAAACACTATTTATAATGCTTTACAAACACTTCTTCAACAGAATGAGTAGTTACAGCTGAAGGGTTTCATGCCATCACCATTAAAAGTCACTTCCTGAACAGCCAGAACCTCTCAGAGCTTCACTCTGCTCTTGCCTCCTCAGGAACCCCCGGCTCCCAGCGAGCACAGGAGGACTGAGAAATAACTGAGGCAGCCCAGAAGCTCCTGCTGGATAATTCCCATTTTTAAAAGCAAGGACGAGCTGGAATGAGCACACAGAAAGCAGAGTCCAAGCTAGAGCCAGACTCAGAGCCCAAAGCAAACAAAAATTCCCACATTTTCCCCGCCCCGGCGCGTTCCTCGCCCAGGAGCACAAGAACAATTTTGTTCAGGGCACCCACAGAGCCGTCCTCACAACCAGCACTAAAGCCACGTGGCTTCAGCATCCCTGCATGATTTACAGATAAACTTTTTCTCCACAACAAAGGCAGGCAACGCCTTAAACCATCCCCACCTTGCACAGGGCGACCTCGTCCCTGGGAGAAGCCTCCTAGGACACCGGCAGGAAAATCCCCGTGCCCTCCTGCGAGCCACTTGTGTTTTACAGGACCCAAGCCAGCTCCAGCAGCAGAAATCCAAGCCCTCCCCAATATCCCGAGCCTGCAACAGGCAGGATGATACAGCAGGGGAACAACCCAAGTGCTGCCGGACACAAACCCCATGGAAAATCCTGGATTTCTCCCATTTTCTGTGCCACGTCTCCCCTGGTCACAACCCCAAGCCCTCGCTGGCTCAGCTGCAGCAGCAAAGCTGGAGGGCAAAGACACAAAGGGGTTTTTGCTTCAGGAAATGTTGGTTTTTTTCTTTCCTGTTGCCTGCAGCAGTTGAGCAAAAAGATCACTGGCACCTGCCAGGTACAAACCCCACCAGGAAGAGCAAACACCTTCCCCCAGCTCCATTTAATGGTTTCATTATTTTATTTTTTTTTAAATTTCTAGCTGCCCAGCAGAATTGCCAAGAAGTTGGGATTTCTCTATCTTAACAGGAAATAAAGCAACAAAACAACAACAAAAAGCTGAGCTGCAGAGAAATAAAAGGACACGCAGAGTTCCCAAGGACTGACTGCAGAGAAATGCTGCAATTCCAGGTGTTTAATTATGGGAATATTCATTCCTACAAACAGCAGGGCACAAGAAATGGATGTTGGTTATTCAGCTCTGAAAAGGCTGAGGTTTGGACACTCAGCTTCCAACTGGTTTCCCCAAATCCCAGCATCAAACTCCCACTGCTGCTGTGACCTTGGCTACTGAGGGGAACACCCAAAATCCCAAAAGAGGATGAGGATGGTGAGAAACATTTGGCAGAGAGTTCAAAGCTGGGAGAAGCTTCCCAAAAATCCAACTTAGCTGGGCTTGGAGGCACATTCCTGTTCTGGCTGCTTGGAAAGGCTGTTCTGGAGTGAGGAGCTGGGAGCTCCCAGCTCAGGGATTCCTCCTCCTCCTCCTCCTCCTCCAGCCTTGAAAAGCCCCTCAGGGAATTTCCTTTTCCTCTGGGAAAGAGCCCAGGGTTGTTTTCCCACCTCCCTGGTTTTAGGGTTTCCAACCTGGCCCATTTTTCTGGCTCTGTCATCCCAAGCCTTTGCTGCAGGAGCATCCCCAATTTTCTGTGTGTTGAGGAAACACTGGAATAACCCACCTGGAAACCAGGAGTGTTCCTACCAAAAAAAAAATAAAAATTAATAATAAATTATTAAGACATTTTCTTTTTTTTTTTTTTTTAATTAATAAATTAAACAGAATTAAAAAATTGCAGATGAGAGTAATGCATGGGCAGCAGTGATGCCATTCTCACCTCTCACAGGCCAGGGATGTTCTACCTGCAGCTCCTGCCCACAAAAATCATCCCAGTTTTTAACAAAGCTGTCAGAGATGAGATCTGTGGAAGGGAAGAATCATTTATTTGGGATTTCTCTGCACAGCAGAGATGCAATCCTGGCTTTCCACACAATCCCAGTTGTCCCAGCCTGGGAAATTCCCAGCTCAAGGAATTCCAGCCCTCAGCACAGTTTAACAACTCACAGCATTTGCATCTCATCTCCAAACCCTATAAAAATTGGGAATTAAGCTTAAAAATCCAATCCAATCCAAGTGTTGGTGCCTCTGGGTAAGAAATTCCCTGGATAACCTGTGGCTGATCTCCCAGGCACTGATCGTTCAGGGAAATCATTTGTGAACCTGAATTTTTTTGCCCATTTTTAGAAGGGAGGGACCTGTCTGAGAGGTAAAAAGCAAAGAGAAACCAGCATTTATTTCTATTTTTAATAAACTCAGCAGCATCCACAGAGTGATGGGCAACACTGAGCGTTTTTCCCCCATCCAGCAGCACAAAAAAATGTCTTGAATTCAGGATAATATTCAGCTCCAAGTTTAATCCTTTTTTTTTTTTTAATTTCTCCAGTTATCAGCTCTGATCTACCTGGAGAATCCAATGAGTTATTCCTGGATGTTTATGATAAGTAGAGGCAGGGAATAAGCTCCAAAAGATATTTCAGTGATTTGCCAGCAAAACAAGAAGTATTTGGCTTGGGCCCACACCACATTCTGTGCCTGAAAAAATCCTCAAAAAGGGGGAAAAAAAAATAGGAATTTAAAAAACAAAATCACCTCAAACCCCAGTGAAAAGATGGAAGAGAGTGAAAAGAGAAAAAAAAATAGAAATGGGAGATCATGGATTTATAAACAGCAATTTCAGGCTGAATTTCAGTGAATTTTGGTTATTAAAAACAGTGATTAGCTTTAGTGATCTTTTAGTAATTAAGAGCCATGATGAGGGAAGAGAGAACAAATTCCTTCAGAGGCGAAGGACACCACAAATGGCAAATTCCCCCTTATGGAAAAGGAATTCCACAATCACTTCTGAAAGACAAAAAAAAGAAAAACCCAAATGAAAACGGATTTATTAATTTTTTCCCTCTAATAAAAGCAACGAGGAAGTGAGAGATGAGGATGGAAATGGTTCTGAATTAATCCCTGTAAACTCCAACCCCCAGCTGTAAAAATACAGCTCCTGCATGCTCTGAGCAGCCTCTTTAACCCCTGAGAGGAAATTTTCTGGAGAAAAACTCTCTCCACTCACACCAAACTCTTGGCTTCCTGGGGATCTAAGATTTGTGAAACTGAACAATCACAAAGGTAAAAAAAAAAAAAATTAATTTTAAAATCTTCCATTTTTAATAAACCACATTCCTTTAACCCTAAATTCCACCTGCAAAGCTTAGCCAAGGGGAAAAAAAAAATCTCAAGGCTAAAATTAGAAAAACTGAATTCATTCTCCTGAAAATCTGCAGGAGGGACTGAAACAAATCCCAGGAAGCAAAAATAGCCCCAGGTTGGAGTCTCTGGGACTGAAACCAGAGGGGAGGCAAAGGCACAGAAGAACAATAAATATGCAAACTTTAAAGAGGCTTTTATCAGGAAAAATTCTTTTGGCTGGAGTGGGACCTCCAAGGTTTTGGGAATGAAGGCAGAACTGAAGGAAGTAAAATAAAAAGCAGTAGCAGGTAGAAATATTCTTAACATCCTTTGCTTTTTTTGTCGCACACACAAGAGGATTTAGGATTTCTTCACCCGAGAAATCTCTGTTTACACAGAGTTAGTGCTCAGAAAGGCCAGGTGGTGATGGTAGGAACAAAACCAGCCCAAAAAGCAGTCACCAAAACAAGGCTGGAATTGCCAAAACAGCCTGGGCAGAGCTGCCCAGAGATCTGGGCTTTAAATTCAAACTCAGGATTTTCCCCAAGCATTCCCTGCCAGAAAGCTGCAGCCAGCAGGTGCCCATTTAGCCCTGTAAAAAAAGCAGATTTCTTTGGGAATTAAATGCCTGCAGACCTCCTGAGAGGAACATCCTGACCCTTGAGCCAAGCTGGGAATGCTGCAGCTTCTCCAGCCTGAGCAATCCTGGGCTTGTGCAATTTTAAACCCAGCTTCTACAGCTTTTAAACTCGGTGCTAACATTTAATCAGGGAGGAGATGATAAAAACTGCAGCACTTCAGCTCCTGGGCTCCCACCAAAATCCTTCTGTGTCAGCCAGGGAAGCACAGAACCCCTGGAGCTGGAATTCCAGAGAAAATTCATCCAAGGAATGTTCCCATGGCAAGCATTTCTTCCAGTTTTTACCCATTATGTTGCTAAAACCTGGCTATCCTCAAATTCAGGGAGTTTGGGGAAGTTCAGTGATGCTGCTCCATACCTGAACACCAAAAGATCCCCAAAATCTGAGTTTTAGGAAGTTCAGTGACGCTGTTCCATACCTGAACACCAAAAAATCCCCAAAATCTGAGTTTTAGGAAGTTCAGTGACGCTGTTCCATACCTGAACACCAAAAAATCCCCAAAATCTGAGTTTTAGGAAGTTCAGTGACGCTGTTCCATACCTGAACACCAAAAAATCCCCAAAATCTGAGTTTTAGGAAGTTCAGTGACGCTGTTCCATACCTGAACACCAAAAAATCCCCAAAATCTGAGTTTTAGGAAGTTCAGTGACGCTGTTCCATACCTGAACACCAAAAAATCCCCAAAATCTGAGTTTTAGGAAGTTCAGTGACGCTGTTCCATACCTGAACACCAAAAAATCCCCAAAATCTGAGTTTTAGGAAGTTCAGTGACGCTGTTCCATACCTGAACACCAAAAAATCCCCAAAATCTGAGTTTTAGGAAGTTCAGTGACGCTGTTCCATACCTGAACACCAAAAAATCCCCAAAATCTGAGTTTTAGGAAGTTCAGTGACGCTGTTCCATACCTGAACACCAAAAAATCCCCAAAATCTGAGTTTTAGGAAGTTCAGTGACGCTGTTCCATACCTGAACACCAAAAAATCCCCAAAATCTGAGTTTTAGGAAGTTCAGTGATGCTGTTCCATACCTGAACACCAAAAAAAAAAGAAATTTCAGCCTGTCAATTTTAATTTGAGCTCTCCACCCCATCCCACCTGAGTTCTTGGAGATGTCTGTCACTGCCTGGATTCCAAAAACCCCACGGTGATCAAAGCACCAAAGCTCAGTGGGGACTGACAGGAGCTTGGAAAAGCAGAGGCAGCTCCAGACCCCTGAGCTGCTGCTGCTGCTGCTAAAAGGCAGAATTTGGGATTTTTCACATCATTTCAAGCTTGTGCAGTTTGGCTGCGCTCTGGGAGATTTTTCCAGCCCCAAAATTCAATGTTTGACCACGGAACCCTGGGGATTTTTGTTGTTTGGTGATGATGAGGATGCACCAACCACGCAGGGCAGAGGGATTTGTTCCAGCTGTGGGAGAGATTTGTTAGGAAAAGTCTGCCAAGACTTAAGTCATGTCTAAAGCAGGTTTGATTTAAAGCAAGTCCTGTTTTATCTTAATCCCTACTGAAAGTTTTAGCAGTCCCAGGAGAATTTCCCTGCTAGGTGAAGGATATTATTACTTTTGGTGTTAAATGAGGTTGCTGACACAGTGGTAATCTCCATTTTCTTGGAGACTCCAGGGTTTGGGGTGGGTTTGTTTTTTTTTTTCCCCCAGCTTAAATTTAATTGTCCCTGATTTCTTTTTGCTTTGCAGCTGGGATGATTTCCATGGCAAAGAAAGGCAGGAGTTCCAGTTTAGGAAATCCTGGATCTGCCACAGGAGCCTCTCTGCAAACACACCTAAGGGTAAAAGTGAGGGCAGTGTTTTGGGAGAGGGTCCCTGCCACACAAATTGATTTGTTTTTTATGAGGAATATTCTTCAGCTCCTATGGGATGAGGGGCAGGGGAGCCCCAGCCAGATGCAGCCAGATGTGCAAAGAGTTCCCCAAACCCAGCATCCTCTCAGGAGCTCTGACCAAGGTTTTCAGCTCCAAACCAAAATCAAACTCCCAGGAACTGTCTGAGACGTCTCTGTATAAAACAAAAAGGACCAAAAATCCCCGTGGGAGGTCACAAATTCACATTGATTTCCCCTGAGCGACTGAAAACAAAAAATAAAACCCCCACTTTGGAATCCACAACCAGCACAAACCCAAGGGTCACAGCAGCTCTGGGAGGGCTTTGGGATTTCCAGGCAGGATTTTCCTGTCAGACTCCCCCAGATCCCCTCCCCAAGCAGATCAAAGCTCTGCTCACTTCCCAAACCTCTCAAATACCTGCAGGAAGCACAGGCAGCACAGTCTGGAAATCGGTTTGCAGGGAAAGCAGGAGAAGAATGCAGCTGGAATTCCATGAATGCACTCCAGGAGCAGCTTCCAGAGCCTCTCACACACACCCCAAGGACAACATTCCCATCCTTGCCTCGGGTCTGGCAGCTTCAACTCGATGGAAACAAATTATTGGTCTAAAAGGTGCAGATTTGCCTCCAAGATTTGAAAAGCAAATCTTATTTCTGCACCTTGCAAAGTGATTTATTCCCCACGTGCCCTAAGTGGAAAAATTAGTTATCCACCTCAGCTTTGTTACTGATTAGCTGCAAATGAGGTAACACCTCAAGATAGGAGAAAATGCCCTCAAATAGCTCCAAAATATATCCAAATACATCCATTTTTTAACTCCTCACTTGTCCCCTTTTCCAGGATGCAGCACAGGAGACAGCCACCATCACCCCTGCCTATTATTCTGCTGTCTCAAGAAGGTTTAATTAAGAATCATATTAAATTTGGATACTGAATTGCTGAACAGCAGGGTGAAGGCAGTCCATAATTGAATTTCATTTCCCTGAGAAGTAACCAATGGCTCTGATAGTGCCCCAAGAGAGGGAAATCTGCAAACTCCAGGGAGCAGCTCAAAAATCACCGAAAAAGGAGCAAAAACCACGAGAGCCAAGGTGGAATGGGACAAAATTCCTGTTTTCTTTCCGAATTTGAGGCAAAATTCCCCCTCAGGAAATGAATTCCAGAGGTTTGGGAGCTGTTGGAGCTCGGGGTTTGTCAGGGAGTGAGAGCACCTTGGTCACATCCATCCCATTGGGGACTGGGTGGGATTTTATCTGGAATGGGGGAAAGCTCCACTAACAGCTCCAAAATAACTTGGGAGAATGGGAAAGGGGAAAAAAGGGGAAAAAAGTGAGGGGGGAAAAAGGGAGAAAAAAGTGAGGGGGGAAAAAGGGNTTTCCGAATTTGAGGCAAAATTCCCCCTCAGGAAATGAATTCCAGAGGTTTGGGAGCTGTTGGAGCTCGGGGTTTGTCAGGGAGTGAGAGCACCTTGGTCACATCCATCCCACAGGGGACTGGGTGGGATTTTATCTGGAATGGGGGAAAGCTCCACTAACAGCTCCAAAATAACTTGGGAGAATGGGAAAGGGGAAAAAAGGGGAAAAAAGTGAGGGGGGAAAAAGGGAGAAAAAAGTGAGGGGGGAAAAAGGGAAAAAAGTGAGGGGGGAAAAGGGAAAAAAAGTGAGGGGGAAAAAAAGTGAGGGGGAGAGAG